>JAYJMH010081096.1:0-10132 GCA_036873815.1 Phacellophora camtschatica | reverse complement strand
TCCTTTTCCCTTCTCTTCTCTCCTCCGCAGTTTCTAATATTTATTTTTTTTCGGACGGAGAGCCTGATCTCAGGCTACTACCCACCCAGAAAAGATGGTTGGCTTAAGATAGACCTTTTCAGAAATAGAACCCGGTCTCAAGGCCATTCCTGTATTTCCACTGGGAATGGTTATTCTTGCCTCATTCTCTCCCAAAGGACTCAAAAGACAGCTATGTTTAAACTTTTTGAGTACTTGCGGGAATTTCATCAATGTTGAAAACGAGGCTAGTCCTGTAACACAATATAACGACTTTTAGTTCCGAAAATGTGTAGCAAAGTCGAGATAATGCCGCACACCATTTCTAGATCTCTAGACATATGGCAAATAACATTTAAAAACCATTTGAAAATATGCTATACACATGAATTGTCGGCATTTCGAAACAGGAAAACTGAATTATAGATTTTGCAGAATTCCAAGTGACTAATATGAAGCAAACAAGATAATTGCAATCCAAGTTTAATCGGTCACTTTTTTTCTTGTGATGCTGATGGTATATTAATCTTATTACTTAATCCTTAGATGAATATGGTACATATGCCTATATCGTATCAATTGAGTTATATTTATGCTTTCTTGATCGTATATATGCTGAACCTCTCAGACTTAATAAGCTTGATACAATTTCCTTGTCACCATATTACGTTAAAATATCAATGAAATCTATTTGTGATTTTCTAGGTTCCTTGGCAATAAAAGAAAAATAGACGAAGTTTCAGAAGAGCCATGTGGTAAGTTCAGACTTAAAAAGATAGTTCTAGCAATTACGTATCAAGATTCATCTTGATATTCTTGATTTAACATAGATGGTCTTCAAGGGGTAAACTGGGATCTGGGATTGGGATTTATGCACTGGGAATGGGAAGAAATGAAGCGGAAACTAAGCAAATGGGAATGGTATTTGATCATCAGTTAAAAGCCTTTGAGAAACTGGCTGGAATTTACTGAAAATGGCTGGCATTTATTGCAAAATTCAACTGGGAAATGAGATTGGGAACCCCCCCCCCCCCACCCCCTTCAGGATCCTTGACAAACACTAAAGATTCGGCCAGTTTCAGATATGCTCATAACTTTGCTAAGATATCTTGCATAGAATGAATTTAGAATTGCCTAGTTTATGCCATTGCCATTGCCATGCCATGCGGAATTAAATAAAAGCTAAATAAAATAAAAGTAAAATTTCGCTTGACGATAGCTCGTTGTAGGTTTGACGTCTGAATCATTACCGCACCACTGCCGCAGGCTCGACAAAAGATGCCGCTTGACTCTGGCCCGACATCAGTGTATGAGCTCCATTGTGTGTCGTGCCACCCCTATATTACCTTTGGTTCACTAATATAGGTATTCGTCACGCATTTGGTTTAGCACGCATTTTTTATCTCACGCACACATCAAAATTCGATTTTGCCAAGCAGGAGTCACACTTAAGCATAAGGACCTTAAGCGGCGACAACCGCAATGTCAACAAGAACCTCGTATCCTTTTGTTTTTGATGGTTAAATTCCAAAGAAAAACTGAAAGCGTGCAAACGTGAATCCCCAAGGAGATTCTGAAACTGTCTTTCAGCTTTTACATCGCCACAACTGTATGATATCAGTTTTCAAACTAGTTCGAAATTATCAAAGGTGTTGCCACTTCCCTAATTTTGAAATAGATTATTCTTGTTAATAAGGAAAAAGTCAGAAAAACATGTATCCAAGTAAATGGGAAATTGGGTTCATTTTGGCGATTTAACATGATGCTTCAGCTGACGTTGCGGTTATAGCTGCGTAAGCTCTCTTATACTTGTTTCATGTCACAACGTGTGAACACAAAAGCCTTAGTTGAATTAGATATCGTCAAAGTAATAATATTTTGTTCAGCTTGTTCGTATTTTATTACATTTTTTTTTGCTGAAATCCTAAATCTCTTTTAGAAAATGTGAAAAGAACTTCAAGTTGCAGATGACAAGTATTTTCCCAAAAATTTAATCAGACAGCAATCTTATATTATAAGATGCCTAAATGCAAATAATATAAGAAGAAACAATGAGATCCGCATTTGCAGAAGAACTCATACATCTAATGTTCAGATATTACAAATCCGTGTTGCTGAGTACGCATGTCTAGACGTTAAATATTTCTTTTTGAAATCAAAATCATTTTTTAACCATATTTTGTAATTGTAATTATTCTTTTGTTCATAAACCTGTACTCAGTCGTCAGAAAGCAAAGGCAATAAAATGTACAGAATTTTTAATGAGAATACCTTCTGAAAAGACATTATTTTATTACAGCAAATTTTTACAAAAAATATTTTCCAAATGACCCTTGATGGATCCTAAACTCTCTACAAATATTTCTAACAAACAATTTATTTATCGTGCTTTGCGTTCATAAAGAAATATTGATGCGCTATGGTTAATATTTTGTTCTGACGTCATTTCAGATGTGACATCGTGCATGTTAGATAGCTTGAAGGCACACTGTTGTTGATGCTGTTGGCTAGATGAAATTACTCACAAAATATCTGCTTTTTATTAATAACCAAACCTTTATACCTCAACTCGAACAAAAATAATCAGATTGTTATCAAGACATGAATTTCAACGTACATCGAAATAACTGAATTTTGTCTAATTTCTATTCTTTTTAATTTTTTAATTTACCCAATCAGCTTCGCGAAAGTGTGTCTTTAATTTAAAATCGACCATTCCATTAACGTCGCTGAAAGTATGTTGCAATGTTTTCTTTCTGTGCTGTTGCATAGATCACATATTTCCATTTTATTTAATAGCCATATTTGTAATTTAATCGTCAAGGATTGTTTTTAATAATAGGCTTTGGTGAATTCATTACCACTTGTTCCAAAAATTCATTTGGTTTCTCAGTCCTCTTCTAATAAACATGTTCTGAATTTTTTTTGGGACAGGCCTTGGTCGCGCATTAAACCTCTTTCTGTCCATCCTAATTTTCCTACCCGTTTCTTTGTATGCAGCCTTTTTTGAACTTTTGTTTCTGTTCTTGAAAGTATTTCCCTGTTTCCATTGAAACTGTTGTTGTTGCTCTTCAAGCTGCTGTTGTTGTGGAAACTGTTGTTGCTGTGCAAACTGTGGTTGTGGGTGCATGTTTTGCTGTATCACCCCAGTAGTGGGGTCCATATACTGTGGGGCGCATCCTGGAGGGCAACTTTGTGGCATGCAAGGATTGGGGCATGCTTGTTGAGGCTGCATAGGTGCTTGCTGGGGCATCATCATAGGCGTAGGCATTTGGAGCTGCATCATGGGCATTTGTTGCGCGGATTGTTGCATTGCTTGTTGTGCTACAGGTGGACAACCAGGTGGGCAAGTGTTCATGCAAAGTTGTGGACACTGTTGTTGAACAGTTGGTTGGGGTGCAGAGAATTGCACTGGGAGGCGCATCATCGTTGCCATTTGCTGCTGAATTATTTGCGGTATTTGTGGAGTGGTTTGTTGACAACCAGAGGGACAAGTTGTTGGCGGGCATGGCGAGGGACAAGGCATTGCCTGCTGCATAGGTGCTGCTTGAGAAATAGTAACGGGACAACCTGGTGGACAATTAAATGTACAGATTTGTGGACAAGCTTGGCTTTGAGGTACAAAGGTAGGAGCAGTTGGCATAGCAGGAATTGTATACTCCAGCGGTGGCATATACATGTGCATCATCTCTGCAGAAGATTGAGAGCCTGGTATTTGCGCTGTTGCTAGTTGATAACCCAATCTGGCATCTAATGTGGCACTTGGAGCAGGAGCGGCGGGTGGAGCGTTTGGGGCACTTTTTCGGGCCTTTTCGCAGTTTGCTAAGTCTCGTTTTTCCTGTTCAGGATCGTGGACTTTCTTGGCACTCCCTGCATTGAGAGGATCTCATTTCATTTTTTAACAACTTTGGTTAATTTTTTAATCGTGAGTTGATTCTATCGTAATGAAATCGTGTAATAAAATTACACGTAAACCTCGCAAATCTCTAAACAGAAGTTGACTTGCCACAAGTGTTTGTTTTCCGTCATCCCCGATCCCAACGAAGGCCGATCCGCTTTTTTTACGTTGATCCTCCTGCGTGGCGCAGTTTGGCCTTTCCTGCATGATGCAGTTTGGCCTTTCTGGCGTGGCGCAGTTGGCCTTCCTGCATGATGCAGTTTGGCCTTTCCGGCGTGATGCAGTTCGGCCCTCGGATGAAGAAAACAAAAACTTGTGGCAAGTTTAAACCTAAATTGCTTCGTTTTTACATAAATAATATAACGTCCATTAGCATCATACGCATTGCATGATGTACGTACATACCCACATAGTATTGATGGAATAAAAAGATGTTAATGTTTCGAGTATAAAAAGGTACCTGGAACCATTTGTCCATTCTCATAAACACACCAACATATTGTCCGCGTATAAGCATCACATTGATAGACTTTGTAACTTCCATCTGGGTTGCATTTGGGTTTTGCCCATTCAGGTGAAGGTCCTTGTCTTTGAATTTCACAATGACTCGCTGCCCGTCCCTGGCCCAATCCTTGAGGAAAAAGTGGGATTTCGTTAAATCTTTAATCAAAACAGAATATACAAATGAGGGCAATCATACAAAACAATCGATGAATTTGTAATGTGTTGGTGGACAAGTTTCTCAATAAACTTGCTTTGCGTATGATTTTCAAGACGTCCTGCTTGACTATTTAACTGCTGGATTGGCCGGGAGGAACAAGAACCTTTAAATGCTGCATAAAACACAATAGGTCCCTACTGTTAACAAACTGGATATTTGGCTTTAGCCTCATTGTTCATTAAATCATTCTATTGTTCTTCTATTGTTCTCCAAAAAATTGTGAGCCTCAGTTTCTTAATTTACAGTTTCTTGATTGCGGGAATCTACTGTATGACTTACCTTAAATACTGGCACGAAGGACATATAGCAACCATTTTACTATTCAGCTATCTAAATTTCAGCATGCGTAATTCGAACTACTCATGCGCATCGTGAATACATGATTTTATTGGTCACAAAATGTTTTAATTCTGGAGTAAGTTCTTACATTGCAAGTTATGTCGTCAACGATATACAAATCTACTAATAGCTAGACTTGCTTCAAGTGCTAATTCGTATTAAATCATTTTGAAATCTTTCATGTGAAATTCTTTTATCAGTAAGATTTTAGGAATACGAATTCCACATTGGAGATTTTAAAAAGAATTAATACGAATTACACTCGGACCAAGTCTACACTGCAACAAGTATGACACCAAATTTGAAATTTTTTAAAATGAAAAACTTTACTCCAAAGCTACCGTAACGATTTTACCTTTGTGTTGGAAGAAGGGTCATGTGGCAAATTGTTAAGCTACGTCAACTGTCACTTTTCAGTGTCCAAACATGGGCATTAAGAAAAGTGAGTTGTTATTCTTCCCTGTGTCCATGTACCCGTGGTGTGTGAGTGTGTCTTTGCACCCGTGATGTGAGGAACACTCGCATATCACAGGTACATGGACACAGGGAAGATTAATAACTCACGTTTCTTAATGCCCATGGTCCAAATACAGAAGAAACTATTTATCCATTTCAGAGATTTCCTCTTTTTACAAATATGGCGCCCCATTATAAGAATCCGTATATTATCTCTTTTTTTTCAACTATAGCGCCATATTTAGAAAGAGGGAAAACATTTTACGACAAAAAATACCAACTGCCCCTCTTTCGGATTTGTTCTGAATCCGCGCCTGTTTTATCTCTCGAATTAAATAGATTTTCCTGCGCTACCCTCCTCCCCCTTCTCCGCTTTCTCCCCCGCCTTCTCCCCCTTCCGATATACCTGATTCAAGAAGACATGCCAATGTAAGAAGTTGTAACAACATTTTACTGCAGCATTTGGGTGAACTAAAAAGTAAATTAAAAAAATTAAAATTAAAAGCATTTATGAATAAATTAATAAACTCTCGATTTTATAAATGAGACCCCCATACTGATACCTCATATACTCACATACCTCATATGCAGATACTAATACCTCCTTTGTCAGGTGTAAGATACCTGATACACGTTTTTTTTAAGGAAACCTGGCTGGCTCGACTTGTGAAAGTTTCTTAATTTTGGACCATTTTTGACCAATTTTCACTAGTAAAAATTTTATAATTGTATATGGAAAAATTATGTTTTTACCATTCTTTATTTTTCAAAAACATTACAAAAACTGGGTATATATTGTACAAGTCTTCACTGAATCAATCATCTTACATCATGTCCACTCCATTAAAATAATAATACCAAAAATTTCATTTCTTTAGCAATTTTTCATTCACTAGTAAAAGTTTCTTAAATTTTCGTAGGTTTCAACAGTGAGTTTCTTATAGAAAAAAAGTGTGCCCATGACATTTTTAGAAATGTACTTTCAATATACCTGATACCGTAATTTTGAGATACATGATACCGCTTGTTTTTTCATTAGAGATACTTGATTATGCTGTGGCATATCTGAAACCTAAAACCCCTATGGGGGCCTTATAAATTAAATTGACGATAAACCCTAAAACTTGGTACATCAAATTTTCAAAATCTCATGTTATTTCGATTTGTTTGTCAAGATCCTTATCCGAAACGGTTTGCCCTCCTTATCCGAGAAGGAATAATTGTAAATTATTCACGTGCGCTTCTCAAGAATTTCTCCCAGCTTATCAAACATTATTGTTCTAAGGATTATTCTAAGAAAAAATGACAACACCAAAAACTAATTACAAATTTTTAAAAATTTTAAGATATTATGAACAAATTACAACATCGGCAAACTTGGGAGATAAGAATTCCACCAACATATTTAGAGGGCAGCATCATTTAGAAGTAGCTAACACATTTAGAGGGCCCATTATTTTAATTTTGGCGTAGCTTTCTAAAGGGCTAGAACTCTTCTTGTATAGGTCTATAATTGAGTACCCTCTCTGCTAAGTAATATTGCTATGCGTAGGCTATGTTTAATAATTGTTTGTTCTTCTTATACTCAAACTTCAAAACGTTTCTCCATTTTTTCAAAAATCAAATAACCAAAATAACTCCGGTAAAATCTCTTCAAAACCACAAATTTTAATTTACAAAACCACAAACTGAATTTACAACTCCACAATGCCCTAACAAACCACGTTAGGATAATCCCTGTGCGAAGTATACACTTCCATACTCACCAAAAACGTCTAACTTCAATAATTTCTTGTAATTCTATTGATAATACAATACTGATTTGCAGCAAACAGAAGTTGTTTGTTTGGGTTTGATCTTTACGTTTGTTAAGTACCTGCCATTGCTCCTTTAATAGAACTGGTGTTTATACTCAAGCCGCGTGAGATCATTAATGAGTCTGTTTTTGCTTGTAGAAAATTAACAGCCAGACTGCCCATAATTTAATAAAGAAATAACGAATGTATATCCATATAATTAAGTATTACTATACCACTATCCATATTTGGCTTTTAAGCCTTACTGCAGCAAATATATTCTTCTGTTAGTATAATAAATTTACTTTATGTTATAATGTTAAATTGTATTCGTTTAGATTAATTGTTAGACCATGTATCAGATGATGTTGTGTCGAATTATTAAGAAAAGAAAAATAAGACCCCGTTACTACTGTTGGGTCTTGATTTCCATATCGGATAGTTATGGTTAGCCTACTTTGACGCTCAACTACACTTAATTGCCAAAAAATTAAGGAACTTTAAAGGAACTGCTGAGGCTAAACATTGAAAAAGTTAAATTTAGAAATATGAAAAACACTTTTACTTGGATGTTGTTCATTCTAACGCAACTACTTATACACCATTAATGTTCGAAAACTGACCAGTTTTTCACTGTAATGTTTTGAGTCGTATGTAGGGTTGCAGAGCCATATAAACGTGGAGGATTCTTATTATTCTAAAAAGTAACTGGTAAGGAACTTTGAGCCTCATTTACAAAAAAAATTAAGGAGCTCCAGCCTCAGCCTCCCGATAAAGTTTCTTATATACAAAAAGTATGTAATCATCTTGAAAATAAGAACGCTCTTTTAAGCCTGAACGCAGGTTTTATTTGTATAACCGCGTGTTTACTGCACGCAGGTAACATTATTCGTATAACCGCGTGTTTACTATTCTCCTTTGCTGAGGCTTCCTCTTTTCACATGCGAATCTTTTGCGATGCAAAAACGGCTGCTCAAGTGTTCATTTGGCTCGTCTCTCTCCCTTTAATAAAATTAATGTGAGATTACATGGAAATGAGAAAACCCATTTAACTGGGTAACTTACTTTCATAAAACGGTTAATCCGGCCAGACCGGTTTGTTTGCTAAAATGTAATAGTAATACTCATGAATAGCGTTTGCAGGCAATAAATACTAATTTCATGAAGGATTTAAACTAGAGAGCCGAATCAATGAGTGCCCACTCAACAAACCGCAACCGGAAATTAGCCAGAAACGAGCCAGAAAAAGGGTGACCTTTTTCATGTAAATAGGCCCTAAATCTGCAACGGTTTCCGTCATTTCTTTCAATTTCATCTTAAAATTTGAAATGAGTGAATAAATTATAAATTCACGTCACTGTTGCTTTTCCCTTTTTGAAAATTAAAATGCATTAAACCATGTCAATTTTTCCTGTTTTCACACCAAGCAACTAACGTAAAACTAATCAAAAACAAAATATTGCCTTGTATAATATTTCAAAACGTAATCACTGCGAAGGCATTCGCTTCATGAAGGATGTTAATTGTTATGATTTTTCAATGTAGGATATTAATTGTTATAATTTCTCAATGCCACTCACAAGAATTATTTCCAATCACAAGTTTCTTTTCCAGTCACTAGAGTTTTGAAGAATTATGGTCAAGCGCAGAAACCCATACCTTGCGAGAATAGCAAGTGTATGTGCCTAAAAACTGAAAGGTTATGTATATGACCCGTGTCCCCTGCTGGAAACAAGTCATCTCGAGACTTTCGCGGGCTAGACACGTTAAATACGATAACTCAACTCACTCACTCATACTGAGTAGAAACTCCTCAAAACGGCGTGAAAAAAAGACAAACGAATTAATTTATGAACTTATATTTCGCCCCGGCATTCAGGGCTTCTTCAGAGTGAATACTAACGATGTGCAGAACTGTCATAGTGTACTTTCCTAAATTACTATATTAGCAATATTTTACCCTGCGTGCATACTATGGGGGGGGCATCTATAAAGTATGTACACATTAATTGGACTATATTTTTCCCTCCCCTTCTATGCAAAAGAACAATAGAAAATGCTGACGATAACAATAAATGTACCCTTTCGGTTTGCCCCTTCCCCTTAGAAAGTTATTGTGAATGCCCCATAATAAATTTAATTAATTAATCAGAGGCAAATAGCCCGCAAGCAAAAATATTCGCAATCTAATAATGTATAGACTTGCACCAAGTCTATTTCTTTTCGTTAATCAGTAAAAAATAAAAATTTGTTACTGTGAAGGAAAATACCCTGCGGAGGAGATAGCTCAGGAAAAACTCTAGGAGATACCTCAGGAAATACTCTCAGTTGCCGTGGTAACATTCGATGACGCAGAATGTGTGTGTCAGCAAGCCGCTTCTGATTCTGCTCTCAAAGAAATGTTATTGACAGCTGGGGGGACACTGAACCCTCAATTGGTGACCATTGACAAAGAGGGGGCCAGAAATTTCAAATCTCTTTATACTGGTTTGACCAAGAAAATAAGTAGTATAGCAACTATATCAAGAAGACGAAAGAGAAGGCAATTATTTTTTATTTATTCAGAACAGGATAATTTTTTCAAATTTTGTTTCAATTTTAAATTAATACTCATTTAACTCTCAAAAATGGCACTTTGTAATTATAGAAACAGAATGTTGAATGCATTGCCGATAAACACACCCTTCTTAGTGACCAGGCATATTTTACTTCGGCAAATTCCCCGGCAAAAAACTGTGTTCCCCTCCAAAAACTGGATAATTCTATAAAAGCACCAAGGTGGCGTTCCACTGAGTTTTTTTTAAATATTAATATGCGTGTTTATATGTAACTAGGAAGTAGGAGTGCTCGCTGCGCTCGCACTCCAAACTTCCTAGCTCCTGCGGAGGGCCTTGGTTCACCACC
>JAYJMH010081085.1:0-10134 GCA_036873815.1 Phacellophora camtschatica | reverse complement strand
CTATTAATATGTTGTGATTCATGTAGAAAATCTGTTGATTTTATTACTTTGTTTCACAAATTTGAGTATGGGTTGTTTTTTTTACATCTTTCTTACTTTTTGGAAAATTGGCGTCTGGTTAGTTGTTACCTAAATGAATAGACCTTTTCAGAAAAAGAACCTGGTCTCGAGGCTATGCCTGTATTTCCACTGGGAATAGTTTGTCTCCCAAAGAACATGTTATTGTACTTATGAGAATTTCATAAATTTTGAAAACGAGGCCATCACTGTAACAAATAGAATGATTTTAATTTCCGAAAAACTCTATTGCACTCAATGATAAAATTGTGATAGACACTATTGCTGATTCCTGTAACTGAACGCTGTGCATCATGGTAGAAAGCAGTGCATTGTGGTAACAGAAACCAATTTATCCTTTTCATCACTAGAAGAGCCACATGGCCCATTGCTAAACACAGTGTGAGACGTCATATTTTCAGGAAATAAATTTAGACAGAAATTTATGTTACTTGATGATATTTTGACGCAAATTTATTTTTTCAGTTAAATTATCTTGTAAGTGCCACCCCCTGAAAAAATGAAACTTCCATAGCATTTGCCTGTTAGGAAGAAATATACCCGGGCGTGAGATGGTTATTGTACTTGTGTATTTTATCAATTCACTCACCCATGATTTCAACAGGCTCCTCGTCAACATCCACTGACGTTTCAGAAACAAAACTAGGACTTTTTTTCGATTTTCTTTGCAACATGGAAGTTTCTGTTGATTTTGTGTGAATTGTTTTGGACAATTCCGTTGCGCTGACTACGCTCTTCAGTTCGTAATACCTCTCTCCAGATTCAAGAAAATTCTGAAAAAATAAATAACAAATCATTCAAAAACACGCACCTCCCACAACCTTCGCAACACAGCGCTGATCTCACGTTACCGAATGCTCTCGGCACCAAAATCTAAAAAAAAGGCTAAAAAAATCAATGAGAGAAATGTTTTGCGACAATTTGGTAGGTAGTTTCTGAAGAGAAACTCTACCGATGGACAGAAGTGTTTTACTTTTATGAGTATAAAATTGACGAATAGCTTTAGCTATTTAAAACTGCATTCCCACTGAATATAAAGCAATGTTAAACCAATCTTGATTATCGAATAATGCATTTCAACTGGTTAATTCGAGAATTCGAATGCATTTGATTGGCTGAAATTTAATCTTGATTAGACAAAGCTGGGTTTATTGTGTCGGTGCGAATGTGGTATTAGTTCATTTTAACTTTTTACATAGAGTGCCCTTAAAAAATCAATAGTCTGATAGAAACATTTCTCCTCGAAAATAATGAACATATTAAAACAAAATCTAACGAATGAATCTAACAAAATAAATAAATAAATAAATAAAACAAAAACCATGTGAAGACAAAGTGTGGCTTTTTGGCACTCTATAGTTTTGCGAAGAAGCTGTCGACAGGCTCATTAAACATTTAGTATGTGTCTAAGAGGGTTATTGAGGTGTAAAAATATATTTGGTTATTACTGGTAACTCTATGGATTAGCTACATACACATTTTGATACAATGATCATATGCAAGAATTCTAAAAATCAGCGTAAGCTTCGATCAAACATGTAAATTTTTCAGCTTTTAGTAAATTTCAGTAAATCGCCAGGGGAAAATAAAATATTACGAACGATGTTGAATTTTTTGACTCATCCTACCCAATGCAGAAATCGTTATTATTCCTGTGCTGCGCAGCGCTCGCGCACCCTAAAGAAGCATTAATTATGTGAAACAAACTACGAGACCGAATTATTAATTGTGGGTGCACGTGCAATCTGATTTTATTGTTAGGGAAAAAATTTGATTTGATATTACGCACCACAAAGTTGTACCAGGGAGTAATATATGGTTCTCACCTTCAGATAATGATTTGCAATTTCGATTTTTATATTGGCTGTTTTAACACTTTTTTCTCACCCGGTGCAATAAAAGAAATTGTCCTAAATATGGTCAAAGAATATGGAAGGAAACACACAAATTATACAAAATAAACAAACAATAAAAGTTAAAAAATAAAAAAAATATATATATACCATACCGGGTAGACTACAAAAAAAATGACACCGCACCAGTTAGATCGAGCCCAGTTCTTTGAAAATAAGTCAAATCAAAGTTTGATTCGTTTCTGTCTGTCGCCAAAAGCAGTGTTTGGTGCAACATTCAGTCTTATTAGATAAAGATTGCCTTCCGAGAATTAGTCAGTAGACACTATCAATTGCTCTGCTTCTGAAATTAATTGAAGCACTCACCGCCAAATTAGAGTACATGTTTTTCATTTAGAGCAAACCTGTTCTTGAAAAAATCTTTCAATATTATTTTAAAGAACTGGGTTCGATCTAGCTGGTGTACAGCCTTCACCGCTACTCGCCTTCGCCGCCTATTTCTCGATAAATTCAAAGAATCTGAATAAAAACCTTGAAGTTATGAATTATTTGGAGCCAGAGCTAGGTGTTTTGTGTCTATTTACCTCGAGTTTATCTTTCCATAAGTGCTATGAAAGATTTTATTTTCTGTTTTATACGAAGGCGGTAACGGGCGATCGGTGGCGATGATTGGCGATGATGGGCGAGAGGACTCTAGCTTTCCGTGGTCCACCCAGTACAAAAATAATAAATAATAACAGTTAAAAATACCTCTTTTAGTTCCATCGTAAATTCCTCATGAAGTCTTGGTTTGGAAGGATTCCAGAATTTCTCGTTTGTTGGAAAAATCTTTACTTTAGTTTCTTTTACGATCCTCACAGGCTCCTTAAATTCTGAAAACACCAAATCCGCAGCAACGGACAAAAATACTCTCGTATCTGTAGAAATAAAATTAAATCATTACAACGGACACACAAATTCAAAACAAATTTACACTGAAAATGGATAAATTTCGTCAAAACTTTTATCATAACAAAAAACTTGGAAGTGTTTCTTTGAAAAAAGAAATGCTTCTATAACTTCTTTTCTCACCATATTGTAGCGTACCCCTCCAATTTCTTGCTCGATTTTTAAACAAGTATTGTCTAGAAGTTTGCGTAATTTTTCATTGAATAAATGAAAACAAAATTTTATATTCTATTTCAGCGAGGCGTGAATTAGTCTGCGTCGCAGACCGATACGAAAGTAAAAAGAAACTCCTAATACAGACTTTTATCATTAACTTCTTTAACTACTGCCCTCTAACCTTGTTTCTGTTGCAGACGTAAAAGTAACAACCTTGTTAATAATATACATAAAAGGGCCCTCAGAGTTACATACAATGACTATTCATCAACCTTTGATGAGCTTCTCTCAAAAGATAACTCTGTAACAATCCACAAAAAAAACCATCAAAAATTGACGACGGAAATCTACAAAACAATCCATAATCTAAATCCGGTATTCATGAAAGACATCTTTAAACTAACAAAAACATCCTATGAATTGAGAAATAAAAAATTTCAAAGAAAAAGCCAAACACAATCATATATGGAAAAGATACGGTATCCTATAAATGTAGCGAACTATGGAATGCTCTGGCTACTGAACTAAAGCTGGCAGAAAGCCAAATAATCTTTCAAGCAAAAATACAAAAAAATCACTTCATTTTCGTGCTCATGTTAGCTTTGCATTCCATACGTCCATAATCTTGGTTACATTTAATAGATATCTTTCATTTTATTGTATATAACTAAGAGTAGTTCTTGTAGTTTATTTTTAAACGTTGGTTTTAATTAGCTGTTCTAGCTATATTGTATACCAAATTTAAATAGAGAAATGAAGAAAAAAAAATCAGTTGATCATAAACTGCAAAATACTAAAAATCATAAAACGTTTTCATATAAATTAAAACGAGAATTGATATAAAAATTATGGAAATAAATCGTGAAGATTGTGTATCAAACCTAACCTTCTTAGTTTATCATCTTATATTATTATTACATATACTCGTACACTATACCAAATTTATTGTACTTTTGCATGTTTGTTACTGCTTTTGTTATATTTTTATGTCCTATTGACAGATTTAGTTATCGGCCCCAGCAAGATAAGCTTTGCTTTCCTCGGATCGAATAGTTTGCAACGTTTTAAATATTGTAATTTTTGCAAACTATGAATAAAATTGATTTGAATATTTCAACAAAAAAAACCAACCAACTTGCCATCTCTAAACATTTTTGCCACCCGATGCTACAAAATCGCACAAAGACATACCTTTTCGTGTTTCTATGTTTAAAACCCTCATGTCTGGCAAAGTAGGATTCCACGTTCCATAAATTACATAAACACGACCATCATTCCTGGGCTCCATTTGCACCTAACGAGAAAAAAACTTCATGATGGAACCAAAGAAACAACAAAATTTAAGATGGAAAAACATGGAATGGCGTGGAAAATCATGGAATTTAATCCATAAAAATAATTTTTACAAAAACTCGAAGAACGGAGCGTGCAGATCGTGCAGAACAATTTGGCAGCGATGGAATCTGGCTGCTTGCTAATCTACGAAATGTTCATTAAAGATTTGAAGCCAAAATTGAACAAGCAGTCAGATTGTCTAGATCATGATCGAACAATGCCGCGCGGTGTAAACGTTATTCAATTTGGCAAGGAGAAAACAATGAAATGAGCCATTCAAAGATTTGAACGCTATGTTCATTCATTAATAATGAACTCAACTATACCTTATCGAGCAGAAGCGTTTCATGTTCTTTAACGTTTAATAGTTCAACGATTAATAGTTCACTCATTAATAATGAACTCAACTGTACCTTATCGAGCAAAAGCATTTTATGTTGTTCAACGTTCCTTCCTGGAGAAAGGAAAAGACCAAAGCACCTGCCGAAAAATGCACATCATTTCAATTATCAACAAAGAAAATTCATTATCAATTTATTCATATAATAAATTCTTATAAAAGTTAAAATACATGTATTTTATGAAACGAATATGTTTCAAAATCATCATCATCTATTTTATCATCATCTTTATGCATGGTCATGACATGCATGTACCAAGTGAAATGAGTTGAAGGTCTGTTATGGTCAAATTTCATACAACACTAGTTATAAATAGTAGCAACGGTTAAACCCAGCTATCTCAAACTCTCAAGGGGAATAAAAATTTGTTTGAGACAACAGATAATTTGTTTGAGAGATAACAAAAGCTGAATCAACACTGAAAGCCCGCAAAGGATATACAAAACAGTTCGAGTAAAAGTTCACTCTATGGGGAATCGATAAAAACACGGTAAATCAGAGCCCCACTATCTCGAACTCTCAACGGGGAATGAACATTTGTAAGAGACAACAGATAATTTGTTTGAGAGATAACAAAAGCTAAATCAAAACTGAAAGCCCGCAAAGGA
Organism: Phacellophora camtschatica; assembly: GCA_036873815.1. Taxonomy (NCBI): domain Eukaryota; kingdom Metazoa; phylum Cnidaria; class Scyphozoa; order Semaeostomeae; family Ulmaridae; genus Phacellophora; species Phacellophora camtschatica. Next base: position 4,755 of record JAYJMH010081085.1, on the reverse strand, counting down.
TATACAAAACAGTTCGAGTTAAAAGATTTGTTTGAGATAGCGAGTTCTCAAGATAAAAAATTAACACTGGACGCTTTTAATGGACATACGAAACCATTTCAAAATCTTGCGAGGAATAAACATATTTTGGAGGGGGAAGTTTTCGAGATAACTGAAGCCAATTCAATAATGGCAGCTTTCAAAGGATATACACAGTTCAATTTAACGAAGGTTCCCGAGTTAAGGAAGTTCAAGCACAACTGTGATTATGTGAATCAACAATTTAAATTTGATGAAGTAGCCAAAAACAAATTAAACTTGGCATAAATAATTACATTTTTTCTTGATGACATTTAATGCCACTAAAAGCTGCAATTAAAACAAAAATCTCACAAACTGCCACATAAAAAAACCAAAAAGCATGTAAATTACCTTTCAATGGCCAATGTCTTGTTGGTGGTTTGTTCCAAACATAAAACAACCCTCTTCGTTAAATTCTCCCGAAGTTTGAAGCAACTTTTATCTCTTGAAACTAATCCCAGCGTGCCTTTACTGTCTTCTTCCAAAATATCAATTGTCACATCAAATTTAAAGACCAGATTATTGGGATCCAGTCTGATTTCTCTTGAACCAATGACAGAAGCTTGTTTGTCCTGCAAATAAGGAAAATTCGGTGTACGACAATCGTCGGGATATGACATACATACACCATCTCTAGATATATGTTGCACTTAAACGTTGCTCCGTTTCATTTCTTATTCGTTTTTTTTTTCAGTTAAAGCTCAACCCATTACAACGTTATAAAACCGTTCCAAAAGCTCATAAAAATAATGAAACATTTCAATTAGAGACATAAATTCACATACAAACACCAATTAATATTGTAAGTGCCATTCATAGTGGAAACTTGATGACCTTGTGTCTTTTTTCCGCTATGATTGGCACATTTGAATTGTGTTTTTTGTTGTTGAAGTTTTAAGATTTGATAGAATTGGTTTTTCATCACCCATGCACTTCCAAAATCCTGTTTTCAAAAACCTCCACTCTAATCATAGATCAGGGGGTAATTCATTGTTGTTTTGATTAGACCCGTTGCTGGGTTTTGCGTGAATATTGTAATTTTTTAACCAGTTTATGAGATTTCTAAGGTAACCCCAAAGGGGAAAAGTCCTTGTTGCAAATGTAGAAAATTAACCCATTTTCGTAGAATTAAGAGAAAAAAAACTTAGCAAAAAGCGACTCTTTTGAGCGGCAAATCCAATGTACCAAAAAATGAAGTATCCTCCTGGAAAAAAAGTGTCTCACGACGTTTTAATGTGGACGCCTGCCAAAAATGGTGAAATTTTTCAAAAACGGAATAGTAGAAACGGGACATTAATTTATCACATTATTACATTAAATAACAAAATTTACTGCAATTTATTATAAAAAATAATTATCAAATCTAATTTAACTTTATTTGTTGCACCTGCACTCTATTTTCAGACAAAAAAAGGTATTGAAATAACTTCAAAGGGCCTTCAAAAACACATTTAACTATTAAAATTGAAGACTGCTGGCTTTTTGGATATGTATATTAACCATTGATCAAAACATTCAACAGCTGTTATCACTAGCAAGCTAAGAAGTATCTTTGAGAGGTTAGTTGTAACTATCTTGAAGAAAATATGCCAAAATCGTTAACTGACAAAAAAATATATTTGCGATAAAATAAATAATTTACCATTCTATTCTTCTTCAGGATATTTGAAAAACTTTGCAGGATCTTGCCTGCCTAAAAGTAAATCAAACGTTTTCGCATCACACTAAATACAAAGTATGTAATAACAAAAGATTTTGCCAACTTTCATTTTGATTATCTTGATTTTGAAAAAATCCCAGACCTACAACCACCATGAGACAAGATACCCATTTCTAAAGAAAACTAATTTTCCGTTTTCAAAATAAGTTACACCACCCACAAATTGATAAGATATCCATTGTCAAAACATTGCCTCGATTATTACAACTCTTCTACTTCAATAATTGAAGTAAAAAAAAACCAGGACAACAGAGCCCACAAGTTAATTTTGCTTTAAGCCTATAAATTCTATCTGCATTTGTTATTCTAAACCATTTGTTATTCTAAACGATTTGTTAAATTTCTCAGTGTCACATTACTATAAGATTAATTTTTGTACAAAATTAAATAGAATTAAAATGTAAACTTACCATGTCTTCTTCAGCACATTGGAAAACATGACATTGAAACAACGCATTGTCACCATGTGAAAAATTGAAAGCAATGCAATCTTTTGCTTCACTGTCATCATCTGCTTTACCCCAAAATATGATTTTCTTTGCTTCATATGATGCAATGTCAGTTCTTGGTGTTGGGTCCATCAATCTAATACTTCCATTAGATGATAAGCTAACAGCCAGTATTACATCAATACTAGCATGATCGTGCATCGTCGCAGCATTATCTCGCATAACAGAAATTGTACGTTTCAGTTCTATCTCACTGACAGGAGCATTGACCGATGAAGATCCAAGATATGTGATGCCATGATAGAATATGAATGCTTCATTGACATTGGAATCAGGTGATATGCCTCCCATCTCAATTGTATGATCTGTAATTTCATCAGAACCCTCACTTTCATTCCCAAGAGCTTCAGTAGAATCAATATCCTCAAATTCGGAGTATTTTCTTATGGATGTATACCAATTTTGTTCCTCATACTTTCTCGTAGGACTAGCAGAACCACTGTCATCTGACCCCTCCCGACGTCCATCCACATCCTGTTGAGCATCAGCCATCAAAGCGGACACGTCATGGCCATGCTCCGTGCTTCCAAGTTTAGGCTCCATGTCCAAAGGTGGCACTTCTGCAAAACTGCTTATGCTACTGTGTGCCGACTTATTAATTCTTCCAATCACACCATAATCAAGAGAGTTGTCAGATTTTTCATCAAGACTCTTGACACTTACAACATCACTGCTATTCTGAGAGAACACAAGACATTCTTTCTCACTACTCTGACGCTGCACCAAAGGTTGAACAACGATCTGAGTGGAAACATTTGAATCACTTTCATCCATACCAAAGGTGCTGTTTGAAAGTATGTTTGATATAAATTAATTTCTGTTTCACAAATAAAAACACCCAGAAGCCCAAACTAAAAAGTTTTTAAACAACTAAATTCTTTATGATAAAAATAAATATATAGAGCTTCGTGAACCTAAACGTATTGGGCATAAACCCGTTGTCAGTAGTTATGGAAAAAGATACGAAAAAGCAATGAAACATTTTTAACTTTAACTAGCAGTTCAAGTGCAGTCTAGGAGGTAGCAATTGATCGGATGGCTGATGATTTTTGATTGAAATCCTTTTCAAATTTTGGAAAAATTCTGCTTTGCCTTCAGATGCTATTTCATTTGTAGAGCAATTGAATAGGTGAGATTTGTTTTATCAGGCCATTTACAAAAACTCAATGCAAAATTTGCTCACTTTGAATTCAATGTTTGCCTTCTAAACTGCACTCAAATGCCCTTTGAATTGCACCCTTATCACACTGGTTGTCCTTTATGCTCTCTTTTATATTCTTTTACATACATATTTAGGTCTGAATCTTCAAGGATCTCACCAGCACAAACAAATTGATGGTCGCCTTTAAGGTTCAAGGTCATGAATTTCAACCACATTTCAAATGCAGTACATGTTTACGTCACTTATTTATAATTTCAACATCATGTTAAAGTGACTAGAGCTGGCTAGAAATACCTGCTAATAAAACATTTATCTTAATATTAATGCTATCTCATTAAAAGCACCTGGATGAAAACTTAAACCAAAGTCTTGATTGCCAAAATCCATTAATTTCCAAGCTTATATCAAGATTAACGATCATTCTGAGTTTTTATCAGTAAAGAAGATCATATTTTTGATCAATCAACACTCCTTGTAAAATTTATAGACTGAACAACCCAAGGCAAGCAAAGCTCTTTAAAAACTTTCATCATTTGGCCTTTAACTTGAGGATATTTAACCAGCATGATTCTGTTTGGAATTTTTTAAAAATATTTATGTATACTTTCAACCTTCAAGCTTCTTGTTTTAAAAACGTTTTGAGTTGACTTTTTTAATGTTATTATTGTCTGTGAGGGTGCTGATAATGTAACAATAAAGCCAAAAAGTGAGGACATATAAGAAAAAGGGTCCAAAAATTTTTTAAGACGATGAAGACCCTTTTTTCTCAAGGAAAAAGGCTTTTTTAACATACTTTCTACTGAAACAAGGTTGACCCAACAAAATGTTTAACCAGTTCCCAGTCTGAGTAGCATGGTGGTTACCAACAAGATATTGTGTGTGAGCATATAGGCTTTATACCAATGTGTTCATGCATGCAATTCTCAGAAAACTTGCAGTCAGAAGTCCATTTGTTCTTGTCACACAGACAAATATGGTAAGATAGGATAAAGTGAACTATTTTTTAGGTTTTGAAGAATATCCTAAAGAAATTGCAGTTGAGTGGGAATGTTTTAATGTCGTTTTGACATTATGTCTTTGGGTTAACTTATTAATTTAAAAAGTTTTTAAATTTTCCATCAAAATAGCTTTAGAGATCACTCTGACCAGTTCAATTTACAATGGCACCGGGCCAGGGTAAAGTGAACTATATTTAGCAAATAAATCAATAAAACAGATAGAAGATGGTTATTTAATTATAAATATTAACGATAATAATGAGCGACGTTTCGATGTCATCTTAACATCATTTTCAAGCTAAATGA
>JAYJMH010081084.1:13792-32539 GCA_036873815.1 Phacellophora camtschatica | reverse complement strand
ACAGTAAAACCCTGCATATAAGAAACCAGATTTTTCATCCAGGGTATTGTTTCGTAAACAATAGGCTATTGTTTGATCTATTGTTCTCTCATTTTCGTGAAGAATATTTAATAAGAAACTTTTCTCTCGGTATAAAGAACTCCGATATAACGAACTATTTTCTGGTTACCTTCGGATATAGTTTTATCGGGATTCTAGTGTATACCTTATGAATGAATTTTGAATTGAAATTTGAATTGAAATTTGAATTGAATAAATATTTTAATTCTCCATATTCGTCCGTTTGCATTATTCGCCCTGAAAATTATATAAATATTAAAAATGCAAATATTAAAAAAAAGCAAAGTAATTACATTAAAACTCCTAACTACCTTAGTCTTCCCAATCCTCCAGTTTGTGTCAATGCGCAGCTTTTTGAGAATAGCACGACACGTGCTTGCATCAGGGTGTGGGTCCTCGTCTCTATGGTGCGTTAAAACTTTGTACCTTAAAATGTGAATAAGGAGACAGGATCAGATAAAAATTTCACAGTTTTTAATTTTTTGACTTAGCTATCATTTTAGCATGCCAGATGTTATTCAAAAATTATTCAGAACTTTTAAAATATTAATCCCGTGTTAAGAACCATTTCTTCCAGCATAAGATAAAACAAAATAAAGCAAACAATTGTATAGAAAAATATCATTTAATTCCAATTTAAACAGAAAATTGTTGCTGTAAATTTAATAGCAAAAAAGTTGCAATCATGTAACAAAGCTAAAGTAACAATTAAGGGTGTGCCGGATATCCGGAAGACTGGAGAATCCGGTTCCGGCCGGATCTATAAAGAAAATCCGGCAAGTCAACCGGATTTTTCCAATTTGAAAGTTTTAAAAAACAACAAGATATTAAACAGTAGAGAAAGAGGTAGATCAATCAAACAAAGAAAAGGAAGCATATCTAGTATCAGTTTTATGCATTCAGATATCAACAACGTTAAATTCTGCATAAATTGTGATGAAGAAAGAGCAGTTTTTCGTCGAGAGCGCTTTTTTTCAAAAATGTTGCCAGCTTCCGAAAAAGCCTTTCTGAGTATACACTTGATGCAGGCATCGGCAAGTACTATCTTCAACTAATTGCTGTTTTGCGACAAATGAATTTTCACTGCCTTCAATGGTCTTAGTCTTTTTTGATGGCATGATTCCTCACATTTTTGTGTAGAATTGCTTTGCGATTACGATGTGTTGCTGGTTCGCTCGCGTTCATCTTTGTTTATGCGTTTGGCGCTTTTATATTTATCAAGTTTGCGCGAGCTCATGGACGCAAAATACTGTGTACTGTGATGTCACAACAATTGTTCTAGCAAAGTGGATTCGTCCCATGCCAGCATCGTGTAAACGGGGCTAAAAATTATCAGCTTAATCTATGACTCTGAGCCGGTTTCATCTCACGCCGGCATCGTGTAAATCAGTGCCCCTAAAAAAACCTTCTGTTAATAGGGGTCTTTAAATTCCCGATTTAGCGCAAACATGTTATGTTGATAAAAAATCTGGTATGGCCGGATTTCAATCTAAAAAATCCGGTAAATCGGGTTCCGGCCGGATTCTATAAACATAGATCCGGTAAACCCCTAGTAACAAAACAATCTTCACTTCGGAATCAAGCATTTATCATCATTCACGTGTAAAATAGAATTGATCCAGGGAGGATCATCAAGGAACCTCTTTTGTGAGTTTCTCGGGGCGATAATAAGTAAGTTTGATTTGCCATTGAATTTAAAGTTTACAATTTAAAATTTAAATAAAAGGATACAATTTTACACAATTCGTAAAGTAAAAAATGAATAAATTTAAAAACACAGACCTCTAAACTAAAGTGGCAGGTATAGCACTAAAAGATCGAAAAGATTCCATAATGGCCCTCTTGTTCTATATGTTTCCGTTACTACAGATATTCCATAATGTGAATAACGTTTTGAAGAAAGTTTACAAAACGCCCTCAAAAGACAGTCAGAAAAGTAGTTTGAAAATTACAATATTGTAAGGAGACGAGTAAAAAAAAACTTAAATTTAGATATTAAACAGATTTGGGCTTGGAAACAGATTTAGTCCCAGAAGAAGGCGTTAGAAAGTTGTTCTTTCAAAATATGTAACGATATAATTCTTGGTCTTTCTTGAGAATACAAGTAGCAAGAACAAGAGGTTTAACAGAGCATTATGAGTAAAGTAAATGTGCCTGGAACTGATACCAGTACTGTTTGTGGTGACATATTGTGCCTGCAAGCAACAGTGCACACACGTCCACTCACGCATATTAATGAGGCTGATGACAGGGAGAAACCTGGTCCAAGATGAGCACTATGAAGAAAGTCTAAGCATCGTATCTCATTTTAGTAACGAAAATTTTATTTACCTGTTGACAAATTCAGAAAATGGAATCCGCTCTGAATATCCCTAAAAAGGAAATTAAAATATTTAATATTACAAGTCTCAATATAAAAAGATCCACTCACTTGTAATCATTAAAAAAAACCAAGAATGGTGGTATTTCAATTTTAGAATCATCACTAAAGGGGAATATCTGAAGTGGCTAAACAGGTTGTACTGGTATAACAGGATATACACTAATATATAGGATATTTTTTGCACTATCAATGAAATAGTCTTCATGCCAATCCTTAGTTCTGTTTTCTTTATTTAAATAACTAATAGCGATTTGTACCGGGTGACTGAACGAAGGGAGACGCCTGTAGCTCAGTGAATTTATATTGCTTCGAAAAACTTTCCGTTGAGGTAAAAAAAATCTTTTGAGGTAATACTTGCTCAGATTGACCTACTAATGCCCTTTTAAAACTTAGATTGAAAAAATGGTAAATCGTTCCTATTCATTAAAATTAATCATTTGGTAGTCCGTATTGCTTTCCTTTCCTATTCCAGATTCAATCTGTTTCATTAAAGTTGATTTAATTTTTTAAATTAGTATCTTGCTACATTTCAACTGTGGATTATGTCAAGAAGTTACACCATTAGGCTGAAGTTGCCGAGAAAATAAGAACGTTCTTTAAAAAAACAGATCGAAAAATCTAGTAATTTATTAATTTTCTGAAATTTATTTTCTGAAAAACCTAGAAAATAAAATAAAATAAAGAGAAGAAAATTGGAAATGTTGATGATTATAATACACATACCTGTCTGCGTATTTTTGAAGTTTCCAAAACACCAGTATATCTCAACTGAGTCATGACTTTCTCTTCATCGAATGAAGCTGGAAGATTTGACGAATTCGGGCGAATGCAACGGATAAAATGAGGATCTGAATGAATCATCTTTGCCATAAGAGATCGCAAAGAGTTCTAAGGAAAAAAGGTTTCACCGTCAGAAAATATGTGTACCCGATGGTGAGGACAGATTTTGTGAAACGAAAATTTCATTAAATATAACAATGATACTAATCAATCAAAAAAGTATATTTCACACCTTACAGAGCAACCAAGCAAATCACAACAAACAAAACCGCAAAGTGTTTCTTTCTCTGCTCATTTTGATTAAATATTATATAACTATCTTTTGATATATCATTGTAATTTTAGATTGTAAGTTAAGCAGAGGGTTCCTTGAAAACCAATCACCTGATTGAAGGGTCACCCTCCTAAAATATGTGAAATAATAATAATAATAATTGAGTACATTAATTGTTAAATCTATCATTTCACATTGTAAATAGTATTGTTGTGTGCAAGAGCTGAATCTTTTGCTTCACATAAAAGGTATTGTATTGTATAACAAAAGACTTGCAAATAACAATGCAATTAGCAATTTAAAAGAAACAATTTTACATGAAACAACCAATCAAACGAGAAGAAAGGAAAAGAAAACACAACTTTGTGGTTCTGTTATTGTAGTTTGCTTGGCTTTGTTGAAAAGTGTGAAATCTATTTTTAAGATGACAAACTAAATTTGCTTTCCCCATTGAACCTTTTGTTTAAAAAACATTATTGTTCTTGTCATTGAAAAGAAAAAAAAATTAACAATAGCAACATTTGTTAATAGTCAAAAATAAAAGAAAAAAACATTAAAAACTTTCAAAATAAAAGAAAAGAAAATAGCTCACCCGAAAATGGACAGACATTGTCAAGTGCAATTTATTTGTAGAAAGCTGTGCTGAAGATTTATTTTCAATCAAGAAGCCATCCTGAAAAATCAAAATTTCATTAAACCGAATTAGACAACTAACTTTGGTATATGTGCAGAAATGTTGTCTCGTAAAAATTGATATCACATTGTTTTGTGATCAAGTATGTTTTGTGTAACAAAAATATATGTATGGTATGTGTATATGTGTGTATGTATGTAGGGTATGTATATATGTATGCATGTATATAGGGTATGTACAGCATTCTCGACTGAAGGCATAATGTATATTGAAAAATTGAGATCGTAACAAGATATCTGAAAACCCACCACACATATTGTTTTGAATGCGCTTCACGCCCTGTTTTATTTTTAATCAACAGACAAATCCTGTCAAAGTTTCGTTTTGCAGGAGGTAGCACATACATACCATACGTCTGTCCTGAATACATCAACATTTTACGTTGTTTAGCCACGGGCTTTAGGAAAAGTAAAGTTTGTATTTATTCCCACTTCTGTAACCACGGAATGTAGGACAATTTTTCTCAACATTTCAATTTATAAATCGTTCAATTTAAATAGCAAGAATGATGTGAAACATTTTCCTTTTTTGTACCATGTCTCTGTTTTCATTGTGGTATCACACGCTTCGAAATGACACTTTATCTCATAGCATAAGTATTTGGCTTTAAAATAAAACCTACCCCTAATCAGGGCCTAAAAATTCATCCTGGAACAAAAAAGAGTTCGGATCTCAAGAACGTGAAAAGAGAGAGACTGCAATTTTAAGCTTTCAAATCCAAATGTGTCCTAACCATTTACAAAGCGTCCGAAGAACATGTTTCTGAAAACAAGAGCAGCTCCAATGAAATTTGAATTCGAAATTCGAATTGGCGCGTCAGCAAAGAATAGCTAAGGGCTAAAGTATTGTCGCCCTGAATGGAACGTCACCCTGAAGTGAAACACCTTTGTATTTTCGCTAATCTCTTCGAATCTATGAGAGCAGTATGTTCTAACTTAAAGCCAGAGGCACTCTTTATAAGATTAATTGTTTCGAAAGCGTCTAGAGAATAAACTGATGGTAAAAAAGTTTCATTTCAGGGCGACGTTCCATTCAGGGCGATGTTCCATTCAGGGCGACGCTGCTCTACCCTGGCAGCAAAATTCAGATATGAGAAAGAAAATAAGAAACTATTAACTAATTTAATTTAACTAATGAAAAAGGAAGTCTCTGCGAAGCTTGTCAAACTGCTCGTTCGAGCCAAATCTTCCAAATCTGCCAAGTCTTCAGTTTTTAATATATTGGACAGAACAAATATGAATTCCAACTCTGCAATGTCTACCGAAAACAGAATTGATACCAATAAAATACACCCCTGAGTGCACACATAGCTGTAAAATCTCTTTTTTAAATCACAAATCGTATTGTCATGTTCGGATCCGCAATATCCACCAATAATCCACCATCGAATAATATTAATCCAAAAAGCTCAAGTAAGTATAAACCCTGCTTTATAGACTCAAATTCCTAACCGGCAAGATCAAAGGTCTTAAAACTGGCGATTGCTGCTAAGATAATTGAGTTTAAACTTGCACCGTCTGCCGCTGTTTTTAAGACAAAGTTGCTATCCATAATCGCCCACCTGCTCAATCAGTTTTTGGGATTCATGAGCAAATGGGTTTATCCTACTTTACTCAATTGAAAGTTTGTCTCAGCAGGTAAATTTACCTTCGTAAATTTAAACACAATTTCGAGGATACCAAAAACCCATTGAAGATACGGAACACCATTGGTTGCTCAGCCATTTTTATGACGCTCAACGACGAGATCTTCTCGCTGGAGTCTTTGCATTAGTACAGCCATTTGGATGTACCAACATTTCAAATAACGATCTAACGCACCTTTTAAATGTATGGTGATAAAGTCCTTACTTAAGAGAAAAATGTTACATTTACAAAACTGGTCAATTTGATTTACATCAAGCACCTTTATACGCCATGCAACCACCAATTCCATTCTCTTAGATTTTCTTTTTTATCTGTACTTTATTTTAATATAGTTTTACTTTTATATTGGTCAACGTGGTATCGTCCTCGTAGTATTGTAAAGCAGTTTATAGGTAAAGTTTTTAGTATCGTGTATTGTAAATTTCTTAAGGAATATACTTTGAAATAATTGAGTCCTTTCACGTATGAACCCATACTTTTTAACAACTAAATCCCGTCTGCTAACTCTACCAGGAATAACAACATTTGCAGGCATCTAGAGTGGTGTCGCCCTGAACAGATCACCTTCTTGCAGACATTTAGAGTGGTGTCGCCCTGAATAGATCACCTTCTTGCAAGCATTTAGAGTGGTGTTGCCCTGAATAGATCACCTTCTTGTAGGCATTTAGAGTGGTGTCGCCCTGAATAGATCACCTTCTTGTTTATAATTAATACATTCCTTTGACACTTTTTAAACAAGTAAACTCATAAAGCATGGATCTGGGTTTGAGTACCGGATGTCTTAAAAAAGGCTACGAATTTTATTGAGTCTAACAATGAAAATATTACCTAAAATGCTACGGAATGCTGTTGCTGCTACTCACTGATTGTTAACTTAGTCAAAAATACGTTGTTTGACATTTTTGGCGGCTGGTAACTTGAGATATATGAGATATATGAGATATATGAGATATATGAGATATATGAGATATATGAGATATATGAGATATATGAGATATATGATATATATATATATACATCATACAACTTTCAGCAATTCAAAAAATATATGGCATTTGTATGTTTTGAATATCTTATAAATAATGTTGAGCTTGAACCTAAGTATATTTCTTACCTTTGTCACATAAGATTCATTCGAAGAGCTGCTATTTTTACGCTTCAAGTCATCTGTGAACAAAATAAAGTTTTTTAAAAAAGAAACATCGATTTTTTACTCACCAATAGAAGTATTCTTCAATGTTTCAAGTTGACTATATTTATTTAGTATTACTCAACTATTTTTGCAATCAATGCCATTCTGTAAAGTATGATATTCATTAAGAGGTGCTTAAAAAAGAGATGCTTATTGCTATTTTTATTTCAAGGAAGATGGGTTTGTTTAAGGAAGAAGTTTATTGTCATTTCTATTTCAACGGGGAAGCGTTTGTTAAAGGAAACCCTGTATATGAAAAAGGAATCCATTAGAGAAAATACAGTATACAATAATTAGAAAAATGTACCAGCATATTCTGAGGCTCCATGAAAAATAGTTCGTACTAGTCTATCATCTAAAAAATAAAATAAATAAACTGATAAGATAAAAATTTAGAAAAAAACAAACAGTTTTAACAGTAAAAAAGCAGTAAATAAACAGTAAACATCTCGAAACTTTAATCTTTCCTTGCATCTTTCTTGACTAAAGAAGCAGGGAGAAGTTTTGTAAAAAACATTATCTCAGAAAGTATTTACACTAAGTAGAAATCAAGAGCGCAGATGTTTAGAACATGCCTTGAAAAGTACTTTTAAAGTGTTTTAGAAGCGTGCAGTAGGTGGTACAAATTTCACAAAAAATCATCAAAACAATAAGGAACTTCCAGCCTCAACGTGAAGCCAAGTTTCCTTATGAAAATAAAACTATGTAGAATCTTTCTACACTCTTCGCATTTTTAGGGGGGGAGACTGTGGTACCCAGAGTATTTATATTGCTATGACAAGACAAGGGGGTTAGGTGATATTCCGCTCCAGGTACAAGACGTAGGATCTCACAACAAAAAACGCTGGAAAGTTGGATGATTAAAGCATCAATTGAAGGCGTGCGTTTACGTTCTGCAGCAATTCATATAAATTCGTCTCAAATTTCAGCTCATATAGCCTTATATATCATTTTTCATACATCTTTAGGCTAAAATTCATTTTACCTCTCAGTATATGGCCTGAAATACGAGATGATTTTCCTCACACGAACAGGCTGATAGTTAGCTAATCCTTTTCTAAACAAAATTAACTATTAGGAAAGTCAAATAATGTATTTAGTTAACAGATCCTTTTCTTAAAAAAATTGTCCATAAAGAGAGTGAAATAATCTCCACGTTAAATAAACATATTAAATTTCGAAACGAAGTGTTGGACATACCACTAAATCGAAGTAACTGCATCACGTCCGATGATATAGTGTCCCGATTTTTTTCCAGAAACCCAGACGCGTCATAGTTAACCTAGAGTAATAAATTATTAAACAAATCATGAACTGACAACAAAATATTGGCAACTGTCCAACAAACGTTTTTATAATCTACAAAACTTCACTAAAAACTAACGTACCTTAATCTTTTATCAAAATCTCTCAATTGTATTTATTGTCAAGATAATCACATACACCGTCTCTAGATATATGACAGATATTATTCGTTTTTAAAATACACATTTCAAAATAACCTTTTAAGAACGAAATGTTTAACTTCTATTCGTCATATATCTAGAGATGGTGTGTGTGACTATCTTGTCACAGGAGTGAATTTGATATTGATTTTAAAGTAAATGACCACAAATCAAAGCAACAGGAACTGACAAGAATCCATAACTTGCATGGGTGCATGGTTCATAGTTATATTAGTTATATTAGTTATATTAGTTATCGCTTGTTGCATTAGAAATTCAGCTGAAGTTATTCATAATTTTATTACTTCGTTTTCTATTAAGTGTTTATCTTCAATCTGGCAAGTTACTTATTTAATTAATTTTTAGAGAAACCTCAGCCACAAGTTCTTTACAAAAGTGTTCCTCGTTTAAAGCATGTGCTGTGGTCGACATTTCATATATTTTCTACGAACATTGAAAATATTAATTGATTACAATTTAGATTATAACTGTCTGTGAACTATGAATACATTAATTTTTTTACACTGATTATATCAGTAAAACAATTACTATTGTAGGTTCATGTGGTTTATTGCGCCTTTCTATGATAAGAGTAAGTCACTGCCGTCGATTTCTCTCTTTTCTAAATGGCTGTTCGAAAAATCAGACCAAGAGCTTTTAGGTTGCACATTTCTTCGTTGATTAAGATATTAGAGAATGCTTCAACCTTCTGCTGGAGTTCGGTAGAAGATAAGTCTGGCTTAAATCATGATAAGAATTACATTCAACGAGAAAATGAATCTTATCTCCTATTTTATCAGGTTGGCATGGCAGGCATATTCGTTTCTATGTGCAGTTGGGGGAGTCACTACCACGTGATTTAGCGATATTTTTCATTGTTTGAACTTTAAAGTTCCACAAAAAGCTTCGGCTCATAATGAGTCAAACATTAACTTTCGTTGTGGTTTGCAAAAATCCAAATACTTTTTGGCCATCAGATCAAATCAATGAGGTTCATAAGATCATGTTCTAAGAAACCTTGAAGGAAATTAGATTTCGTTCCCCTATAGATTTAGTCTTCTAAAATTATCACTGTCACTGTGTATCAATAAAAATATAAGTTCATTTTAACCTCGTAGCAAGATAAATTCAAAGAAGAATGTGCTAATATTAGTGCCCTTTTTTAGGGATTGCACACATTCACACATTTAGACCATTACCTTCAACTAGATTTTCATCATTCGGATCACATTACAACGTGTTGTTTCATCATTTCGAATCTCTACAGAGTTACTTAAATGCTTTTTGAGGGAATACTCAAATTTAGACAACTATCTTTGGAAAGATTATGCTAACTTTGTCAACAATTTTGAACCAGATTTTCGTCATTCGAATCCCACTACAACATGTTCTTTTGTCTTTTTGAATCTCTGCACAGTCACTTGAATGCTTTTGGTGGAATTATGCAAATTTAGATAACTATTCTTGACAGGATAACGTTAATTTAGTCTACTATTTCAAAGCCTCAGTTTATCGGGTAACGAATCACAGTTTAAACTGTTGCAACCGAACCTCGGATTATCTTGTTAACGAAAATCCCTATCGTGGCTGTAACGATAAAGTGTCTAAAGTTTCACGCACACGGTTATCACTAAACCACAACATGCACAACTAACGCATACAGTGTGCAGCATTAAACTGCAAAAAAAACAGCAAAGAATGCAGAAAACTGCGATGACCGTAAATGATGACAGTCAACTGATTTTTGACCTGAAGGCACTCACGAGTCATTGGACTGTCTGTTTATCAATGTTCATAAAAGTTCGCTTGTAGGTATGTCCAATGAAGCAAAAATGCTTATGTTCAATAAGGGAAGCCTCATAATTAATGATTAATAATTAAAAATTAATATTGAAAGCTGCTTCATATACCGATTGCACCAAAAATATTCGCGTGTTTGTAACATCATTGAAACTATCATTTATTTTTATCTTTAATATGTTCTGTTGAATAATGATATAAATTCTTCATGGCACGATTATTTATTTAAGCCACAGCTTTGAAAGCAACTATACGGAAGTTCGTTTAAAGTTAAGCAACCTCACTTCTGAGGTAACTCATTTATTCACATAAGAAATCATTTTATAAGAAACCAGTATTGAAATCGATAGATCAAGCAAAAACTAGAAATATGGACACAATAATGTTGGCCCACTGGGAGTCTACTACATTTTATGTGCATCATCCTATGACCACAATTTCAGCAATTTCAGCTGATTTTGGCATATCCTGTTTTCAGGTAGGAGGTAACTCAATGCCTTACCTCCACAAATATACATACCTTCCCAGCGTAATGATGAATGACAAAATTAGAAAAAGCATCCTTCGGTTTCAGAAAATAGCTCTTGCTCATGTTGTCACAAAATTTTTCTGAAAATAAAAAGCAAGATATTAATTTAAAAAGATTCGATACGTTAACAGGTGGAAATGTTTTGGTGAAACAAAAGATTCTCACCGTGAAGAATAGATTTTAACACCTTAACGCAGCCAAGCAAATTACAATAAACGAAATCATGAAATTTAACTGTCTTATTGTTTATTTTGATTTAATTGAGTGCGCTCAGAGTGTGAATTATATACATTCAAATCGAAAATTGTCATGTTTGAAACCGCAATCTTCTGTTTGACAAATTTATCTCCTGTGTGACGGGTTAATGAAGTAACTTACGGACGTTTAATTGCAACAAAAAGACATTACCGCATGTAGTTAAAGATAACGCATGGATGTCAAACAGGCGGTCGCCAAGGATCCGGGCGTTGCGCATGAATTATTCACTTAAATTTTCAGTTATTATTAAATTAGCTGCTTTTGTATCTTTAATTCTTTATTATCTTTAATATCTCAACTGTAGGAAGATTAAATCAATGAATTATTATGTGCTCGTTCTGTAATATTTCAGATAAAGCTGCTGATGTAAATGAGTATATTTACCAATAAGTGACAACACTGTTGCTCTGGGAAACCGGCTTTCTTCATCTAGCAAGGCAAGTAATCCCATCGGTCTCTGTAAAACATGTCAAAGAAGATGCATCATCTGAAAATCCTGTTTTCACTTACGCAACAAAAGCAACTAAATGTCAAAGTCTCGAGCATTACAAAAATATTCTTAAACAAAGAATTTAACACTTGTACGTGAACTAAATTACAACGTTGTAATTTATCGTACAAAAAAAACACGGGATTTAACACTTTAACGCCTCGATTTATTTCTGCTAAACAGACAAATCATTTGACAGTTTTATTTTGTAGGTGGTAAGACACGAGAGCGCATGAAAGCCAACTCAAGTTATGTGATGAACTTACGATTAAATAGCATAAATTACTTAAAATTTTGTCAGAATTTATCTCCTAAAAATATGACTTTTCACGTTGTTTGTCAATGGGCCGTATGACCCTTCACTTAGGTCAAAGGCTTAACAAAGGCCCTTCCCTTGGGTCAAAGGCTTAACAAAGGCCCTTCCCTTGGGTCAAAGGCTTAACAAAGGCCCTTCCCTTGGGTCAAGGGCTGCTACCATAAACAGTAGAGTAAATTTGATTTGTTGCGTCAAAAGGGTTAAAATGTAATGCAAATGAATATCAGCTACTTGATAATGTGCGATAAACATACATAAATATTTTATCTTGCAGAATCTTTCCTTGTTACAATTACCGGGTATTTTGTTAAAATTATAACGGACACAGAATGTAAAAATATCATTATAATAAAACAAGAGATTCTGTTACAGCACACTGTCAAAGTAAAACAGAAAGTGTGAAAGAGTTCACACTTTAAACTTCAATCATAATAAACAAAATCATAAAGTTTTGCTGTCTTAGTTTATTTTGACTTGATTGAGTGCGCTCAGAAGTGTGAAATCTATTTTTTTAAATCGCAAATCGCATTGTCACGTTTGAAACTGCTATGTTTGCTTTTACGAAATTCCCATTTTTTGTTTAGAGACAAACTCATATCAGAATAACTTAAAACATTTTAAGTCTTAAAATGTTTACCAAAATATAAAATGTCGAAGTAATTTCAGTTACCTGCAGAAACATCTCCAGAACAGGTCTGTTATTTTCAAACTGAATCGTATCCAAAAGAATCCCTTCACCAGCGTACTCTTCAAATTCCCATTCGAAAACGTGTTGGTTGAAGTAAAACTGAATTTGTTCATTTGCAATGTTGATGCAGAGTTGCTCAAAAGAATTCACTTGAAAGTTTTCAAATCCAAATATGTCCAGAATTCCAATCTTTTTATAATTTTTTCTTGGGCTAAAAGTGAAAATAATGCTTAAAATGTATATGCTACAAGAAAAAGGCATTACTTCAAATGCTACAAGAAAAAGGGTAAATTATTTAACGATTTTAAATAATTCGTTTATAGAAGTAACTCCTTGAAGAAAAAAATGTAATCATTTACCTACATCTTTTAAAGGTTTATAATTCCCCTAATCTTGCAAGGCAGATTACGCTACCTACAAACTACTTTAGAATACTACAAAAAGCAAGAGACAATGCCTACCCCGTCGTGTCCATTACATGAAATAAAAGAACAACTGTATACCACTACACGCAAATACTACAAAGAAAAAGAAGGTCTTTGAAAAAGAGATTTGGTGGTTACGTGGCGCATAGCAAAGTTTAAAATGATCTTAATCAAACAGACCAGCTTTATTGATGAAATGTAGAGTTAACTCGAGTATTTTATCTGTTAACATATATAATTAGAAAGGACTTTATCCCCATAAAATGAAAGCTGCGTTTGAAGCACGTTGGGAAGATTGGTATGTCCAAATGGTCGTAATGATTTAAAATCTCCATCGAGAGTTACCCAATATCATCCTTGGATTTCGAAGTCAAATGTTTCTCGAAAAGTTTTACAGAAAACAAAAAATAGAAACATGGAACATTTCTTAATTAAGCACTTTAACAAATACTTCAACAATAAACGTTGCTGCAAACAATTAGTAAAAACAAGCAAATAAAATATTATAAATTGTACTTCGAACAGTATGCACAATGTAATACAATATAATATATGCAATAATATACTCTGTTCGAAGAACAATTTTTTAATATTTTATTTGTTTGTTTTCATTGATATTATTGTACAACACGAACAAAAAAGTCTGTTCATGCATTAATAAGTAACAATGCCAATTAACGACGTTTAATTTATAATATATATTACATTATGTTTATAAAACGTACCTGGAAAAATCAGCAGATTTCAAAAGAACGTTTATCTTCTTAACGATCCAGCTAAATAACCGGCTGTACAATGCCTAGAAAGAATAATTGCAAAGTTTGAGTTATTTCGGGGTCTATTACATAAACATGTTTAGCCCGGCTAGACGAAGTAAAATCTAAATACCCTGTACAATCTGTAAATTCAGTTTGTGATTTCTGGAAAACTCAGCCCAGCTTGAGACTTCAGCTAGCTCGGGGTAAAGATACAATATCTATTGTTGTGTTGAAGACTATCGTTATATTGTTGTTATAATCACTTTGAAGCCAGTGTGTCAATTTCACTATTGTTACAAAATTCGCCGAAAGAAATTCTGAGAAACATAATCATACTTTTGCAGTTGCATCTCTGCAGTCTAAACTTTGCGCCACTGTGTTGTATCTTACAATTGTTTCACCTAAAATAAAAAAAAACATGAAACAGCTTGAAACACAGAAAAATATTTTTAATACTGCAACACAAGCCACAATAAGGCATAATTAAATCCACTAAAGCCCCATCTACACAAATGCATTTCAGAACGCAAAACTGTTGGTATTTTGCAGTGCGAGTGTAGTAAGCATATTTTGAAATGTTTTCTTTTAGACTGGCAAGAATAGCTCTTAGTTGATAGCAAGTATTCTCATGATTAGCAATGAAGAGGGAAACGTTTACATTGCGAAGGTAGCGAGTAGAACATTTTGAAAAGTTGCATTTTAGGTTGGCAACAATAGCTCTCAGTTGATAGCAAGTATTCTCATGATTAGCAATGAAGAGGGAAACGTTTACATTGCGAAGGTAGCAATTAGAACATTTTGAAAAGTTGCATTTTAGATTGGCAAGAATAGC
The DNA here is from genome assembly GCA_036873815.1 of Phacellophora camtschatica. NCBI lineage: Eukaryota > Metazoa > Cnidaria > Scyphozoa > Semaeostomeae > Ulmaridae > Phacellophora > Phacellophora camtschatica. The sequence goes on along the minus strand of JAYJMH010081084.1, from coordinate 17,969 downwards.
TCCAATTTGCCAGCCAGTATTCTCATCATTGGTAATGAAGAGGGAACTTTACATTGGAAACTTAGCGAGCAGAAAAAGTTAAAAAGTTGACTTTTAGATTGGCAAGAATAACTTTCTTTCTACCGCAAACACTCAGTATTGGCAAAGCACTTCAATCTGCTTAGAAAGAAAAATCGTGGGTGTCCTAAAAATGTCTCCGCGTTTTATTGAAGTTCCTCACGCAATGAAAATAGTGATTCATTAGAAAATTCCAAATGGTTTAACATAAATTTCAAAGGTTTTTTCTACAGTAGGGTAAGAATTCCCAGACTTATAAGCTTTTCAAGAGAGAGTTATAAAGAGAAGGACTAAATTTCTTTCCAAAGTTGTAAACTCGAGATGATTCTGAAGCATGGCAATTTAAGATCAAAACAAACCTCTAGTCACAGAACTAGTTGCTGTAATTGCATCTGCAAGGTCATCCGGTTTTACACAAAGCAATGATGCAACTATAGAAAAAAGAATTTCTTTGATATTTCTAACATTACATTTCAAGTAAAAATTTATCATATATATATATACAATACCCATATATATATGGGTACAACAAGAGCAGATTGAAATTCACACGCCAATTTCAAAGAGATTAGCCATACACGATAAAGCAAATTCTCTCAAACAGACCATCAAAACATGGCTTTGATTGTTTTGATTTTCTGCTGGAATGAATTAGCTTTGCCTGCAATGGCTAATCGCTTTGAAATTGGTGTGTCAATTTCACTATTATTACAAAATCTGCTCTTGTTTATGCGTACCTGTATTCATATATCTTATTTTGTCATTACAGATGTATCATATCGTTATCGTTGCTCTAATTTCAAGTGGCCCAAGCAACAGGGTGTCTCAAAAAACTCTTTCCCCCTTTGTTCGGAAATAAACATTTTACAATTTTATACCATGTTAATCTGCAGATTCCAACTTAAAGTTTGGTGCAAATACCACCAAAATCGTTACAAGCTCACTGAGTGAGTGAGTGAGTTATCGTATTTAACGTGCCTAGCCGAGTCTCGAGAGGACTTGTTTCCAGCAGGGGACACGGGTTATACATAACCTTTCAGTTTCAGGCACATACATTTGCTATTCTTAAAAGGTATGGGTTTCTGCGCTTGGCGCAGGGGGGGGGGCAATCGGGCGACCCCGGTTCTTCCTCTCGATGTGACCACACCTCGTGATTCCTTTTGCATATGCCTGGAATTACAGAGAGTTAGCAGCTCACCTCGCACTTTCGCAGTATGACTTTGGGGGGATTCAAAGTATGGCCTTGGTGGGATTCGAACCCCCGACCTTGCGATTATGAGTCCGGCGCATTAACCACTTAGATATGAGTTTCGACACTAAAACCAAAAGATTTTTATTTATCTTTTGAAGCGAAAACAAGCTCGTAGATGATGTCAAACAGAACGCTTCAATGCCATTCTTTTCGTTTGATTTGAAAATATTCAAACAAGCTGGGAAAATCATTTTTGAGACACTCTATAGTTTTTCTTTGGTTGTATAGAATGCAAGTACTATTAGAGTAGATTAAAAGTTATGTTATATAAAGCAGTTGATAATGACGAGAATAGGTGTCATACCTGTGCTGAGTGTGTCTAAACTTTGAATGTTACTTCGCTCACTGTGATGGGCCATCGAGTCATCTTGAATGATTTCCACATCACCGAGATGAATTACAGCGGCAAGAATACAATACAAACTTTGCACTTCCTGCAAAAGAAACTGCATAAAAAACTGCAAAATATCGCATTACGAAATTCGACAAGGCTTTTCAAGGTGTCACAAACAACTGTGAGTAAACGATTCACTTGTGGACTGAAATGAAGTGACAAAAAGTCCAATCACATGACTTTCAATGATAACTCCTAATGAGCACCTAACATCATAAATAATTTCCTTAAAACTGAAAACTGACATAAAATTTGACAAAAAAAACACAATTCCTAGCCACCTTACAATAACCTCAAACACTTAGATCATTAAATTGTTTCAGAATTAAATTGTTTCCATAATTTGCTAAGAAAGTGTCAATGCATTAAGTTTCATAATGAGTTTCATGATATGAAGGTTTTGTTGATAAACTAAAATTCAATCCCCCTACACAATGCAATATTGGTAAAATCTCTTTGTCATCGTCACTGTTGATGATTGGAAATGTCTGTTACAGTAAGTAATACGGCCTGTTGTTTAGATTTTCAGAAACAACAAAAATGTTTCATAATTTAAAAGCGAATACTCGCAAAGTGATTACAGAAGTACCTACCTCTTGGCTGAATCCAATAATGTCAAAGCATTTCTGTATTGCAAGAAACTTCTCTTGCATTACCGGCGTGCAAGCAAATTGATCTAAAGATTTGTCGTCGGTATTCAAATATCTTTAAATAAAGGCAAATAGAATGAAATTTTTCATCAATTCAGAAAAAGTATTTAAAAGTATATACAAATTTACAATTTATGCTCTACCATCCCGAAAACCCGGGCCCGAAGATAGCAAAAAAGCGTTAAAAAACAAATTATGCGCAAAATTGAAGTGTGTCTATCACCACAAATATAATTTTAAAAATATTTCACAATCCTTTAAATTCAAAAATATCAGAAACACAGAGACGATTTCAAGAAAAAGGTCAAGAAAAAAAACAGACAGCTGCGAGAGCTGCACAAAATATTTTCAAAACTCAGAATCACATAGACTTGCTCCAAGACAATTTCGTTTCGTAATCAACAAAAAATTTAAAATGTTATTGCGGAGAAAAATACCCTGCGGAAGAAAAGATTTCAGAAAAATAATAATAAAATTTCAATATGAAAAGCGAAAAATCAACTAGCCTGTTAATCTTAAGGGTGCAACCTACCAAACTCTGAAAATAATAGACTTCCCAATAGAAAAATATTTTCCAATTAAACACAAAACTCTTAAAAATTGTAGGTTTCTAATGAGAACGAAACTCTCTCCTAAGACTGAGAAACCTTGTGTCTTTTGGAGCAGAAGGTTAAGAAGGCCTTCCTCCGAACCAACCAAGCCTTCCTTCGAACCTACCAAGCCTTCCTTCGAACCAACCAAGCCTTCCTCCGAACCAACCAAGCCTTCCTCCAAACCTACCAAGCCTTCCGTTTCCAAAATTCCGGTGACAATCAAACACACTCTAAATTGACCATTTTGGTCATTCTAAATGAATTTTCGAGTAATTTAAAAAACATGAAATTTATCTACCAACAAACCTGTGTCTATCGTTAGAGTTCAGATCAAAGTTGCCAAGTTTTTTATGGTAATCTAGGCCAGCAATGAGATAATACAACACGTGGAAATTGCGTTCGCCGCTAGAATTAGAATAAATACTTTTTTACTGATAACTAAAGAATGTTATACTTGGTAATAAAAACTCTTGTAATTCTTAGTAATAAAAACTAGTGATGAAATTTAGTTTAAGCTTAGTACCCACTGGGTCATTTGGGTCTTTGAGAAATATCCAAAATACCCAAACGAACTAGTTGAAACACATTTATTTTCTAACGACCCTAACGACCGCAATTACTCTAACGACTCGGTCACTGAGACATTCTCAATTTAGCGACCCTAAAAATCCACACATTTTAGTGATTTTTGCAAGCGGAAACCAGCGACTATTGGCGTATTGACAAAACAAACTTTGGAGCGAAAGAAAAATGTTGTGGCACGTAACCCTGTTTTATCCATGACTGCAAAGACTCAAATGGCCCGAATGTCCAAAAAAAACTTGTTGGAAACCAAACTGGTTGTAGAGTCTTCTTATGTTTTTACAAGGACCCAAACGAACCAAACGAGGCAAATGGGAACTAGTCTTTAAAGACGCAGATGTCATATTTTTTACTTGTCGTACAAAATCGACAAAAAAACTTGAAGAAAGTAGAATAAACTTTACAGAATGTTAAAGTTTAAAATAAATTTTACGGAATTCAAGAATTTACCAGAAAAATCCAAGACAATAATTCAACATCCATTCATCGTTTTTATTCGTACAGCAAAGAAGATTTCGTGAAACAAACGATTTAGGTCAATCTCTAAAGTACGGATTACGGAATGATGTAATGGAATGATGTAATGGAATGATGTAATGGAATGATGTAATGGAATGATGTAATGGAATGATGTAATGGAATGATGTAA
>JAYJMH010081084.1:0-13692 GCA_036873815.1 Phacellophora camtschatica | reverse complement strand
TGGAATGATGAAATGCAAACGGAACGGAACGGAACGGAACGGAACGGAACGGAATGGAATGGAACAGGAGGGAACAGAACGAAACGGAACGGAATAATTGAAGCATCGTTAAAATCAAACATTTTTCTGCAGCTAAGCCTCGTCAAATACATCCGTATGGCCGTTTTAAACATGTTTACACATGATTGGGCAAAATTCGCTTTGAAGTGGTGGGAAATTAATTCCAGGTTTTAGAGGAAAACATTGAATTTCTTCAAGTTTTGACATTGCTTTGCAGCGTAATCTGCTCAAACATATTCATTTTGCCACTTAAAAAATTTTAACGAGCATGGCACGGGGCACGGGACACGGGGCACAGAATTAATTTTTGAGCCTTCGACTCTTTTGAGACCCTTGGGTTGAGCAGCAGCACGTCAACGGTTTCGTGATTTGCTTGGCTATAGTGTGAATCTATTCTTAAAAGGCGTGAATCTATTCGTAAATGAGGAATCGCATTGTTGTGTTCGCTCCAAAACAGGTGGAATTTTGTAAACAAAAGATTTCAGTTTCAAACATAACAATGTGGTAGATTTAACACTCAGAGTGCACTCAATAAAATCTTTTGCAGAGTGCACTCAATAAATTCTTTGAAGTGAAAAATCGCATTTTTATGTTTGAAACAGCAATCTTTTGCTTTCCAAAGTTCCCCCATGTTAATGTTGAGTTCAGTCCTGAACGTTTTGTTTTTGTCATTGTGGGAGTAAAATAAACCTTTTTAACAAAAGACGAAGCCTCACAAAAAATTATTCAATTTGTGACTCAATAGATTTCTCACCTTTCAACGCGGCCAAGCAAACAACAATGAAGAAAATGACAAGGTTTTCTCTCTGCGTTGATTTTAATGAATGAGTGAGCCCAAAAGTGTGAAATGGATTCCTTTAAATCGCAGGTCGCATTGTGAAGTTAAAAGCTTGAATACTTTTACTCTATAAAACCTTACTTGCTTATTACAGTCAAAAGTTTCATCAATAGGAAGTTTACGATATGAGACGATAACCGTAGCTCAGTGGTAGAGCTCCTGACTCGTAACCGAAAGGTATCGAGTTTGGATCCTGGTGGTGGACCCCTAAGCAAGGTCCTTTGTCTTAAATTGCCAACACTCGACTCAGGTGGTGAAATTGAGGAGAACAGTTATTTAGCATGTTCGAAAAACAACCAGGAGGCAGTGGTATTAATCCGGACCCTTGACCGGCCCCCAAGGGACACTATTAATTCTTAGTAGAGATAGACCATTTGTTTTTTGATATGAGACGAGAACTGCAAACATTTTTGACAACTTAGGGCCTTTTTATATGGACGAAATCATCCCAACTTCCAGCCAATCAGCCGAGAGGTGAAATCCGGCCTTCCTATACAGACTTATACAATTTTGATCTAGTGTTTATATGGGAAACGTTTTATCCCACTCAAGTTGGATCTTGCTCTCAGCCTACTGGATCTCACCTAGGTAGGATGAAATTTTCCCATATAAACACTAAAAACGTCTGGCAGGTGGGATGAAATTTACAGTTGGGCGCAGGCGCCAGAGACAAAGACAATAGGGGATTACAAAAACAAAAGGAGGATTATTCAGGTATGCTCGTGTCTGAATCTGGGAGGTGGGATGAAATTTTCCATGTAAACAAGCGTCAATTTCAGCCCAGCTCTCAGCTTATGGGCTGGAAGGTGGGATGATTTCGTCCATTTAAACAGGCCCTTAGTATTCACGTAAAATTTCATGTTGCTTTCTACGAAAATATGAATCACCAAAGGAAGATTGGAAAGTTGTATCTTTAAATTGTCAGCAGTTAAATGAGCTGATTTTATGGTGTATTCAAAGAAAACAAACTGACAACGCCAGATGTAGGGTGGTTTGTATCTTGTGAAGCGTAATTTGTTATGTATTGTGAAAAGATAACAAAGCTTTAAGGCGATCCATTTCTATTCTATTTTCATGGGTGGGAGAAAGCATGTAATGTCGCTTAAATAACTGACAATGATGTTTATAAAAATTCACATACAACCAGCTGATTGTTGCATTTTGCTTGCTGGTAAATCATATCTTTAATCAGTGCACTGCGTTTGCCGCCATTTCTCTTTTGAACTTACCACAGCGCTCCTTCACAGGGTAAAAATGAAGGAACGAGGATCAGTTCAAAAGAGAAATGGCGGCAAGCGCACAATATTAGGCCGATCAAAGATATGATTTACCAGCAAGCAAAAGGCAACAATCTTTAGGTTGTATATTAATTTTTATAAATATAATTGTCAGTTATTTAAGCGACATTACAAGCTTCCTCCCACCCATAATATTTTCAGGCAAGCTTTGGAGCATAAAGTATCACGATTGTGACCGAATGTGACCGATTAAAAAAAAAGATTTCCATGTTAGCTTCATGTTCCCATCGTCCATTGTAAACACACTAATATCCGCTAGAAGCGGTCCAAAATTATTACATGACAGTAGAACTCATCACAAGAATGAACTAATCACTACGTTTAAAATGGTAATGAATAATTCATTTTGCACCATTAGCCATCTTTTAGAGGCAGTTGCTGATAAATTAAAGTTACACAACTAGTTGAACCCATAAAAACTTCAGCATGATTTTCGATGACACACATTTATCATAATTGTTGTTAATTGGTTGACTTCCTTTTAAAACAAATGCACAATATGAAGCTTTCGAGCATCGACCGTTAAAGATCAAATTGACAAAAAATAGCAAATCCATAAAAAATAGCAAATCCATAAAAAATAGATTACCTCGACTGGTGAACAACTCTTGACTTTTCAAGCAAATACTCCGTGAGTTGCGCTACAAAAATTAACAAGTTTAAGATTCGTGTCAAATTCAGATTAAAGTGATAATCTTGAGGCAAAACTATTTTTCTTGACAAAAAGTATGTGAGAAAAAGTGTTCCGCAATAGCGAGGAGCAAATTCATGTCAATAGTCAATAGTCAGTTTTGAACACATACCGAAAACCCTTGGGATTAATTTATTTTAAACCTGTTAGGGTGGGGGCTAATTCGAGGTCGGACTCTTTCCTAGAGGATAACTACTTAAAAAGGAATTCTGCAGGATAACTACATATCAAAAAGAACAACATACAGAATTCACCGAATAAAATGTGAAATAACAGACCTAATGAAATATACAAAATTGGAGGGCGGGGGCTTATTAGAGGGGGGGGGGGTAAAAGGGAATTTACGGTACCACATTGTTAAGCACTGGTTCTTTTACCGACCTCAAAAGAATGGAGGCCAAAGTTGGATGTTTTTGTTGCAGTTAAAATATGAAATAATGGGATTGGAAGCCAGCTCTCTAATAAAGTTTGGCGAAAACTTAGGTACTCCACGTATTGTTTGTTGGTCTTAACTATAACATATATAGCAAATTAAAAAAATTAATCTTGCTTTTAAAATTGATTGATTAAGAAATTTCAAAAAAACCTCAAATAATAATCAGCTATTTAAACGTTTGCGAAAAAGATAATTTATGCATTCAGCCAAATTTGAATTGTGTGTGAACAACTTAAAAACAACAATAAAAATCAACAAATTATTACAAACAAATTCGCATGTACCTTCAACCAGATTTCCACTGTGGGTAAAACTCAACTCCAAAAACTTCCCAAAGCGACTTGAATTGTTATTTATATTCGTAACCGCATTGCCAAACGCTTCCATCAGTGGGTTCACCTATAATATCAAGTTAATGTATGAAGCCTATTTTGCACACAAATATTCAATTATATAGAAGGTGACCTGAAAAATGCACATTTGTTTGAAAGGCATTCTGTTCAAAATAGTTAGACGATTAATAATAGATGTCTCAAAAAACAGTATCAAAAATCTTACCAGAAGAATTTTGCTGACTAACGCAGGGTTTCCTTCTTTTCCAAGTGCAGCTAATTGTTCCACCAAAAAATTGGATGTTACAGTTTTGCCAGAACCACTTTCGCCACTAATTACACAACACTATATTCAAAATAAAAATAGCATCATTTCATTCGCCTTCCCTACTTCTCCGCTCCGTCCAGTTACGTACACACTAACCTTTAACAGTTGAAGGATATATTTACTTTACGTTAAAGTCATTAATACACATTCTTTTATGTGAGTACAGCTAGCTCCAGTCTGAGACTGATGTTTCTTATTATTTTGCTCCATTTCAACCGTAAGTGTTTCTTATTTTATTGATATGTAAACAAGATTTAGGGAAAGTGTAGTAACCAGATGTATATACTATTTTTATACTATTATGTCGACGAGTACTACTGTTGCACACGAAGAAAAGATTACATCTAATTGATTATAAGCTGTAATTCATGCAGAAAATGGTGCATTTTCGTTTGCTTTATTTTTCGTCTTCCAAATCTAAGCCTGGGCTGTTTCTTAAGTTTTACTTACTCAAAGTTCAGCCTGAGGTGTTTTTTATGAAGGCTTTTCTTAGGGGTTGGTCATTTGAGAGTTTACAGCCTGGGCTGTGGCTTTTCGTGATTTAGCTGAGGTAAAAACTCAGCCCTCTCTTTAGTCAATTCATTGTAAAATTCAGTTTGCGATTAGATGAGAAAATTTCAGCCCGGGCTGGAGTCTCAGCCCGCCTTAAGCTAGCCGAGATGTGATTTTCATTTCGGGTAACGGGCTGAAATTGCTCATATAATCGCAATTTACTTTTAGCCCGGGCTGAAAATTTTCAAGGCGCACGCACATTTTAGATGAGATGGTCTGTGACGCAAGCTCAGCTGTGATTGTGAGTTTAAGCCCGGGCTGGAATCACTCAAATAACCGCAACACATTTCCACCTCGGCTTACCGCGAAAAATCCCAGCCCGGGCTGAAAACTCTCCTGTAATCAGCCCCTTATTGCTGCGCTATCGATATGCGAGTCTTCCCTGAGAATTTTCATAAAACAGGTTAGCAAAACAATTAAAAAATCTCATCGAATTTTCAATTCGGGCTGATCTTTTCAAAAAACAAAACAACTCTCTTTCAACAAATGATATGTCAAACTTTTCAAAAGCTTAAAAAGATAAAAATCAACAGCAACGCTTTGTATCATACCTGGCTCTTCTTCTTATTCAAAACAGCAAGATGAGCAGAAAGTGCCACTTGATAAATATGCGGTTGCAAACCACACCCATTAATTTGCAGATACTTCTTCGCTGCCTAAATAAACAATTAATAAAAGATGTTTTCCCAACTTTTCTTGACCGTCTCTTCGGTTCCTTCTTAAGCACACCTATTTTCTCAGTAACGGTAGGATCTGATAATATTTAGTCAAAACGCGATCATCTTGGGGAGTTAAAGAAACTTTGCCTGAATTTTCAAATGTCCAATAAATTGCCCGATTATTCAGTATATATATAACATCAACATCTCCTGAAGAGTGAATCAATCACGAAACAGGCTTGTAGAGATGAATATAGTTGTTTGATTTTTCTTATTCTATGTATACTACGCTCTACTAATTTATATGTATTGAGCACTTTTATCACGGACAAATCAACGTACTGATTTTATATATACACACAGTTAACAACCGCTATCTCGAACTCTTACGGGAAATCTACATCGGTTTGAGATAGAGAAAGTTCAAATAACGGGCAGTATTTCATGATGGTTTACGAGAAAGGCGACGATCTCAAAATTGTGTTCTGGCTTCAGAGTAAAACTTGCGATGACGTAAATATATTTTAAAATAAAAAAGCCACAAAGCAACACTGAAAAATGACGAATTAAGCATAAAAAATAAACAACGAAGTATTTCATAAGAAAGACTGGTGAGGGAAAATTGAAATTTGCTCGCAGTAGCAAATGTTCGAGGGATAACGGACAGTCGAGATAGGGGATGTGAAATGTATAAATGAAAAGCATGATCCAATACGCTGTTGCGGAAATCATTTTTGTTTTTTGATTGAAATTGTTGATTTAGGTAAGGTTTTTAACAAAAGAGAGGGTGGCAAAAAAGTGGGGGAGGTCACGATAAGGAATCGCGGGAATAAAAATGCTTCATTTCAAGTTTCACGTTTAAAACATTTAGCCCATTAAAGTTTCACGGACTTTCTTTGAATCAGAGTCAATCACGTTGCACGGAAAACCCTTAGCGCCCTCACAAGAGATTCTTGCCCCAATTTTTGCCCGAACTTTTGCACCCCCACCACTCATGTAGCAACGCCCCTGCTCATAGGCAGATCAAAAACTAAATTATCCCACGTCAGAGCATATAAAGCAAGCAACTATGCAGTAACGTTTAAAAAATAAAGAGTTGTTTATTCTCACCTCTGAATCGTAAATATTCAACTTCTTGAATGGATTTACAGCGATGATTATATCCCCGATATAAGTATAAATTTTGTTGCAATTAAATCGCTCACGGAGATGTCCAAGAATTGTATCCTACATAAAAACAAATATGATAACACAATACAGCATGAAAAATATTGACAGTACATGAATATACAACGAGAGTTGTGTGACGAGTGTCCAAAAAATAGCTACGGATTTGATTGAACCTAGCAATGAAAATATAGCTATCAAATTGATTAAATTATAAAAAATAAATATATTTTTGGGACTACAATGAAATTACTTGATTTAAATCTATTGTTTTGGCCACGAGTGCAGATCGTGTTAAACTCGACTGCAGTTTGCGATGATCTGCTAAATGAATTTAAAATTCGATTGCAAGTGTATTTTCAGGCTGTACTTGGGCTGTAGTTCGTGCGGCCAATGTCTTGTTGTTATTCTCAGAGACCAAAATTTTGGGTTGATGCCTCCTTAACAATTGATACAAAGACTTCGGCCGATTGGAATTTGGTTGCATAGAATTCAGTTAAACCTTAGCATACCTCGTCCAGACTCTCTAACGTAGCAAGGTTTGTGACTTGAACCATTGCAAGATTTTTTTGATTCCCAGATTTTGCAGTCTTTTCATCGACAACCCTGCAACGTACCGAAAAGCAAAAGACAGTCAAAAATTTATACGCAAACTATACTTATGCATTTAGTGATAAAATCATAGTTATCATTGTGATATCTATCTTTACATATACAGGTTATTGTACTCATAAGAACAGAAGCGAATTTCGTAACAATAGTGAAATTTACAAACTTGTTTCAAAGCAATTTTCCCTCAAGAAGGAAGCGAAACTCTCTCAAATGGCAAACGAAGACATCTCCTTCGCAATATTGTTTGTTTTCCTTTTCCAGTTGAGAGACTTTTGTTTTGTTCTCGAGGGATAATCGCTTTGAAACTAGTGTGTCAATTTCACTATTGCCACAAAATTCATCTCTGTTATTTATAAGATAAACGTCTGATCTCCATCTGACAAGCAAAGGCTAATTTTGTGAAACAAAAACATCTGGTTTGCAGAAAAACAATGCAACTATCAATAGATTTCACACCAATGAAACTCACACCACTCAATAGATTTCACACCATTCAGATATATCAAAACAAGCATAATTCGATGAATAAAGTTGAATTTAATTTAATATAGGCAAAGTTGTTTGCGGATGATTTAACTTAAGGGTAAGAATCCTTTTAAATCAATTTCAAATAGTTTATTTGCCTGTTGATTGAGTTATGTTTCTTGTCTGACCAGAAGTACTAACGAAATATAATTGAGAATTACATCCAAGATGACAGCATGAAACATGTCCTCTCCCAAGATTCCTTTCGTTCTGTTTTCAAGTCCCTTTTGAAACATCGAAGATTTCTAAATCTAGCGCCAAAACGTTCGAAAAACGTTTCTCGTCCTTTTTAATGTTGCCAAACATTAGTAATTTAAATTAAATTCAGTTCACATCCGCCGTCTCAACTGACCGTCATCTCGAATATTCGCTACTTCGAACAATTTTTAAATTGCTTGGCTTTCTAATGGAATACTCCCCATTAATTGGAACATTCACCATTTCAAACAAATTTTCATTTTCATTAATAGGAATGGGGGGGGCGGCTAAATATAGATTTTATGCCTGCCCTTAACATATACTGTATGCTCATTAGTGAGTACACGTTTTTTTATAAGAATCTTCTTATAAGAAACTCACTGCTAAAACCTACAAAAATTTAAGAAACTTTCACTAGTAAAAAATTCCAACTAGCAACCCATTAAAAAACCCAACTACTAAAGGGTTTTTTAGGTTTGTAAGTGGCTCGATAATGGGTTTTCAGTAACGGGTATCTTGAAGCCAGTAGTAGTTGCTGTTAAGACTCCCCCAATTTCCCACTATGAACCAATTTCTATTGAATCCTTCATTTGCTTGTGCAATTGTTCTTCTCTGCTTATACCCAGTAATCACACCAACGTACACAAGGGAATTTTATTGTATCAAAAACGTGCAGCGCTGGATCCTATTTCTCAGGGACGCCGAATCAATGAAAGGGCAAGAGTTTCATTAGATCTTTTAATCTCCATCACTTTTTTCAACGAAGCCAAAAAATTCGTGATAATAAAATATAAAGTAATGAATGTAAAGATATATGAATATTGAAACAGAAATAAACGACGTTTCGGGCTTGACACGTTATCAAGTCAATAAAAATTATTCGAGAGAGGCACATTGTTCGAATGTTTTCAACCCAAGGTTGGATAAAGAGTTTTCTACTTTAGGATTTAATGCTTAAAATTAACCTATCTTAAATCGTTTAAAAGTATCTGGCTGATGTGTTATTGCTTGCCGTATAATGACCCTGTATTAATAAACATGTCTAGTTGAATTACATTCTTTTTATAAGAACCAGATAGCTTAAATGAGGCTCAATGTTCTTAAATTTCAAAGAATTTTTAGCCCCATATGTTCTTGAATTGTTCTTATTTTTGCGCAGATCTTTATTCCTTAAATTTATACGAATTTATGAGTTTTGATTTACGAATATAAATCTGGTGTATCTTCAAATATATTCCATTTCAACATCCGTTTGCTCCACTAAAACCCCTTATTCAAGAATATTTCAGCCTTTCAAGACGTACTTAAAAAGCAATCCAACTCCTTCGCAAAAATCGGATAGAGGAAGATACTACAAAAGTACTTGAGCACAACCACTTGAACCCCCCTCAAAAATATTACAGGCCTTTAAACGCGTACTTCAGAAGCAATCCAACTCCTTTAACAATTGATAGATTACAATACTACGCTAAAGGGCATTTCATGCCACTTTAAACAATCTTCAAACACGTGTCAAATCTTTCAAGTTGCATGCTTTTTATTTTTGTTCTCAGTGGCGGCTTTGCGGACGATCAAAAGAGGAAATATTCGCTTAAAATTGTGAAGTTACGGTTTTCAGTAACCACATAAAAGTATACAGCACACACATGGCAAAAGTAAATATAGTCTGCGGGACACCCCAGAGTTCAACCACCCGCAATTGTTTATTTTGATTTTTCAAGTGTGAAAGCCTAGCAAAACAATTGAAAACAAAATCGTCTGACTGAAAAGATAAATACTTTCCATTACGAAACTGGGTCTGCTCACATACAGTTGATTACATGATTCAACTCATAAGCAACTGTAATGAAGTTCATCTAAATATTAAACAACACAACTTCTGAGGTACAATAGAAAAAAGCAACTTACAAGAGACAAGTTTTAGCAACCTTTAGTAAATCGAAATTGGAGCACGCTCTTGTGCTTTCCTAGTAGGGCACTACGGCCGCGAATGGGACTGTTTAAGTCCAGTACTGTTTTCAATTATACTGTTTTCAGTTACCCAGTACTGTTTTCAATTATTATTTGAGCCCAGTATTAAACATCTAAGCAACCATTTCAGCAACTTGAGTTCCATTTTTGGCTGAGAATTTAGCAACTTCGGTACTACCAAAATCCTAAGTTGTTATAAATAAATAATCTTGCATCCACTATTCAAAAATTATGAGTCATATATTTATATTCATTGTTCTCTCGATTTTTCGAATCCTCACAAAAAAGCTTCAAAGAAACATGTTCCTGACAATAATGTTAAAAAATCAATCCACAAATCTTCCTACGACGATTAAGAGCCACAGAATTGTCATATTTTTTTAACTCTGAAAGTTCCTAATATTCCATTAAAAAACTCAACTATTCCATAAGAAAGCATTCATAAATCACGTAAGCACTGTGGGAGAGGGAGTTAACAGAAAGCCTATATATATTGTTATGTTATATTTCTATTGTTCTTTTGTTTACAAGGAGGAAAGGGGATCTAAAAATAGTCAGATTAGTGCGTACATAATTTATGGATGCCCCCTAATTAAGCTTTTTTGTAAATCTATTGAAGCTTCAAATTTTCAAAAGAAACAAAATCATAATATGCATTTACCAAGGTTCGTTGTTTACATCTTGTTCCTTTTCTCGTTCATGCTGAGGGAGATTCAGGTTCAAGATGGTCAACAATTTACGCCTTAGCTGAAAAGAGAAATATAACATAACGATTTACGCAAATGGTCAACAATTTACGCCAATTACAAGATGGTCAACAATTTACGCCTCAGCTGAAACAAGAAAAAATAACAGAAAAATAAGTAAATAACCAACAATAAAGAACCAACAGTACACATCCTACGGTAGGGCGGGAGTGTGCTGATATTTTCTAAACCCATCCACCTTTAATGTTCAAATTTTTGGGTATACCGAATATTAATGTTCTATTTTATTCCAAATAAACCAACATTAAGGACAATTTTCAATATCTAATCCAACATTGAAAAATTTGTGCTAAAAATCGTAAAAACGTTGGCTTTCCTTTAATATAGCTCAGAGATTATACAACGTAGATTTTGACAAACAAGATACAGTCGAGTCCAGTTATAGCCACACCAAATACTTTCAAGAAACATGTTACTATAAAGTGAATATGACTCGAAAATGTTTATTCTCTCATTTGAAAGGCCTGTAATCAAAACGTGTAAAAGTTTTTCCCTTTCTCAATATCTCGTTTAGTTCCCGAGATATTATGCTTTGGAGTTGAGACCTTAGTGTCCGATTTTCGCGATGCGTGAAACTAAATAATTTGCGAATTTGTGACGTAAAGTGTTTGTGTTGTGAAAATAACAAAACATAAAATCAATGATTACTCGAAAGTTACTGAAGCAAAGCAAAGTTGCTGAAACATCAACGAACTAGTTACCACATCAATGAACTAGTTACCAGACTTGTTTGATTGTTTTTATCAATTTATTTTTCTACATCACTTCCCGTAGTAAATATCTTTTTTGAAGATGTTAACTCAACATCAAGATTGCTAAGAACTATTTAAAATCATGTTTAAAAAATGTATCACACAATTCACTGAATAATAAGATCTTTTGAATTTTTATTTGAGAGGTGTGGTAACTAACATTTTGTCATGGCGACAAAATTCCATGTAAGAAAATGTTGATTGCCGTTCTGTTGTTGTTTATGCAACAGTGGTGATGTGATAATAACCAGAGTATGGCTATAACCGGAGTGACTATAACCAGAGTCGACCGTACTAAACTTTGAGTTGAAGCCTCAAGCAAAAACAAAATTACCACGCCTAAATCTTCTCGATAGCAGCTTTGCAAATATGGGGAAATTTGTTTTGGTCACCAGGTAGCACACACGTTGGATATGAATAGAGTCGATTACGGTTATATTCGTACTCTACTTATTATCAAAATACCACTGTTTCCCAAATTTAACTCTGGTCAAACTAACCCTTATAAATCAACTACGCTTAAAGTCACATTTGGACTCGACAGTAAATCAAAATTAGTGGAATTCAACTGTATAATATGCTATGTACTAGTTATTTAACGTGTATCAAATATTTTAAAAGTCTTATTATTTTTCAAGCTTCAGTTATCTGCACAAAATCAACATCCCCGAGACATCAATATAATAAATATTCTGATAAAAATTAACCAACGCTCCTCCACAATGTCTTCTTAGATCAATGGCACAACAATACAGGAAATCTCCCACTTACGCATACTTCGGTCCAAAAGACTTTTTATTGATTGGTACAGATTTTAAAGCGGGCAAAAATTGTTTTCAATCATTTCAACACATTATCCTTTTCATTATCAAAATTATATTTTTTACATCTTAATCATCATCATCATCATCAAAAGAAAAATCCTTTCGAAATTTCTAAATATAAAACGGTAAATATCAACCCACAATTACGTGCCACAATTCAGAAATATAACAATAAATGAAATAAGATGCTATTAAGATGAAACAAAAACACCTGCTACTTAGCTGTAGATTCAAAATCCATTGTATCAGACATGGCATAATTAACCTTTAATTTACCTGTAGACGTTGGCATAATTAACCTTTAATTTACCATGTTCAAATAAAGCAGACATGTTAAATGTGAGTTCCGAGCGTGTGTCGGCAAAATTTTCTAACGCCCATGAGACGGTGAAGTTCTTATGAAGTTAGCGGCAAACTATATGTCACTGGATTTAAACTGGAAAAACGTGTTACTGGATTTGTGGTACCACTTTAAGTATGGTAGTCAAAGTTTAGGAGTTAATTGGGATCGGTGCAACTTGAAATTGCTTCTGAAAGCGTATCGTTCATTCAGGAATGAAAACAAAACAAATAAATGTATCCGTCAAGTACAAACGGGTCTTAAAAAATAACTGTCCCGCAAAAAATATCCAAATCTGTCATTATAAGAAATACTGGTAACAAATTTCTTGGTCTTAAATTTTGTCCATCTCATAAATCGGTCGTTAACAAAAATGGTTTGTGCCTCTTAATGAGACCTCAATAAACCGGTAATGACTTTAAATATCTCGACCTTTAGAAGTTCATCCTAAATATCCCGACTATACCATGTTTAATGTCAAAACATAGACTGGTAAAAAATAATTTTTCTTCAAATCAATTTGAAAGCTCAACAAATTTGATTTCAAGTTTTGGACAGATAAACGTGGTCGCAGATGACTGGGTGATATCAAAAACTCTAATTTTGCTCTTCGGATGTCGGTTGGAGCGCAATTTTAGATCGGTATCCTCACAGATTTTGAGCTACAGCCCTGCAAACGCAGATAGGTTTTTGGGTAACTCGGTGTTAGAACCTATCTCGACTACGGGGATGTAATTTACAATAATTCGACAAAAGTATGAGAACTCAGGAATGGTTACGGTGTAGACCTATCCTCTTGCTCTCTGTGATATCCTCCTTGTAGTATTGTAACTTGTTTAAGTTATATGTCTCGTAACTTATTAATAAAACGTATAATGAAAATGAAAGCTGTTGTTTCACATGACCTCTTTGTTCATTTTATTTTAATTATTCGTATCTCTGATAAAAAATTCTGCTATGCTAAATAGATAAACCCGATCGTAACATAATCATACTTACCAAGTGTGATTTGAATTTAATGTTTGCAATGAATGAATGCTCTAACAAGTCTCCAACGAATGGTCGTTTTTCAAAATCTTTTACAAGGCACCTATAATAATTTTAAAACAATGTATGTTCGTTATTGATTAGAAGAACCATGATAAACACCATTCTTTTATTCAATTCTTGTAGAAATTGTCACAGAGAACATTTCATAAATGGCTTAACAAGAATTTTTTTAATACAAAAATTATTTTTAATACTATGTTACAGAAAATACTAATGCATGATAAAATTAAATAAAATGAAATGAAATGAAATGAAATGAAATGAAATGAAATGAAATGAAATGAAATGAAAT
>JAYJMH010081083.1:10789-60849 GCA_036873815.1 Phacellophora camtschatica | reverse complement strand
ATGAATCGGTATGAAAAGAGTGAGGATGACATCAACACAGCCTGCATGCTCAGAAAGCAGGAAATGCTACTTGAATACAAGAAATTTTGAAAAATGCTAGATCCAGTAGATCCTAGCACGTTAATGGCCTTCAAAGGAAGCTGACGAAAAACAGTTACAGATGCGTTAAGTAAAAAGTTGATAAAACTGCTGGACCTAGACTCATGCTGCTGCTAGACTCATGCTGCTGCTGACATCCAATCGGAACCTGGCTCTTTATCAGGTGTTTGCTTCCAGTATGTTGATACTAAATTCAAATATGTGTGCAGACCATATTAATTACAATAAAGCTGCAACAACACTTCCTTGATCTTTCTTTCACTTCATCTTAACACGGCACACTCCAAAAACAAACTTTTAACCAGTTCTTTTACGTATTACGTTTAATTAGATTTAATTGTAAAAAATACAGCGCAATTGGCTACAACAATAGCCTCTAAAACCATACCAAAAACCAGTTGTTTCGACCTGTTTCTCGATGACAAAACAAAACGTTTGAGATTCTGTTCCACATATGTATACCGTTTTCTTTACGCGCCTTCGCAGGGTCATATAAGACACCACTTCGGTGTGAGGCAATGATCACATACACCACAACGGAAACTACAAGCAGCTCTAGACGGCAACTTTAGCTAACAAATCAACCACATACTCCAAAAACCATCCTCCAGTACGTATTAATCAATTAATCAAATTCATATTTCTCTGTATCGATTTACTGTTATTAAATAGCCAACACAATAACAGATACATACAGCTATAAACTTTAATGTTTTTGAAATTTAACTTTTCAAAAGTTATTAAAATTTACATACCATTCTTGCAGTTTTTCTGCAACGGCTTTGAGCTCTTCCTCTTTGCTATCCTGTTTTTCTGGTACGAAATCCGCTGAATCTGAATCTGAGTCTATAATAAATAAATAAATAAATAAATAAATAAATAAATAAATAAATAAACAAACAAACAAACAAACAAACAAACAAATAAATAAATAAATAAATAAATAAATAAATAAATAAATAAAGAAATAAATAAAGAAATAAATAAATGCCTTAGATTTCTGTGGTACCAAGTGTACGTGACAGTCAATTTTACAGTGTACGTGACAAATATTAAAGAGAATCAATGGATATAAAAGTGGCGTGATGCCTCATCTATAAATAGATAGCCAATCAAATTTAAAAGCTCCTTTGTTATTGAACATTCCATGGGATTACTGGTTCAATTGCTGTGCAATTTGAATAGAATTTGTAGAAGTTATTTTTAGATGAACTGGATTTACGTCCGTTCATTCTCTTGAATACTCTACTAGTGTTACCAGATGAAAAGCTTTGAGTTAAAAAGGTGTGGTTCTGTACTTGTGGCGCAATGGTACAAAACAGATAAAGATGTTTATCTCCTTCGACAGCACAAAGCATAAAAATAATTCAGTTTACCTTCTGACGCAACTTTTATATTTGCAGTTGATGTTTGTGTTCCAATTTTATTTGTTAACAAAACTGTGTATTCTCCCGCATCATTTTTTCTCACACTCAAAATCCTCAACATTGTCAATCCTTCTTGTTTAACGATTTCAAATCTCTTCCCTTTGTTTATCTCTTTTCCGTTCTTTCTCCACTCGACGGTTGGTTCTGGTTCCCCTGTGTATTTAACTTCCAAAGTGCAATCACAGCCTTCTGTGACAGTTTGGTCTTTGAGTTTCTGACTGAACGTAGGAGCTTTTTGTTCGACTTTCTCTCCGATTTTTCTAATTTTTCTGGCTCCTAAAACAAAACGAATTCTTGGAATTTCAAATCTGTTTTATCTCAAAAAGAAAAAGAAGAATTATTGTGCGAGTGCTCGCGGAAAACAAAACAAAGTTTCAGTCATCCACGACAAAAGTCTCGGTAAAACAGTTATTAATCCAGGTAACCGTAACACTGTTTGTACTTGAACTTAACGAATAAAGACATTGGAAATCAATTAAAAAAGGCTAATTGAAATCCTCCATGATTTCGTTGCATGCATAAAGTTTCTAAAACCTTAGACAATTTTTGCACTGCCATCACAAGTTTGATTGGAGTATCCGTATGTGTCTTTAATGAAAAAAATTTCGTGAAGAAATCTCTCTGATGGAAAATGAAATTCTGCCAAAATATATTAGGACAAGAACTGCCTGCAGCATGTTGAATGGAATATTTTAAACGGTTTATTGATGTATAAAAGTAGCTACAATGCAATAACAAAAACAACAAACTGCTGAACAAAACTGTGGTTCTAATCGTGAAAACTCTCAAATCGTAATAATTTGCTCACACAAAGACGAGATCAGTAGAACTGAAGAGAAACTTACAATAAATTACAAATGAGACTTATATTCGACCATAATGACTAAAAGACATTTGATGATAAGAAAGACACCATTCTTTAAACTTTGACAAATTTTGAAATCGAATGTAGGTTTTACTAATCTAGATCTTATGTTGTTTAATGATCTTTCAAGAAAAGATTACCAACTAAACCAAAGATAGATATTATGAGCATTTGAATTGTGGTTTTCACTGAAAAGGATGTGTTGATGATGAATCAATATTGAGAAAAGTTTAGAAAAGAACAAAAAGTTAAATATTTAATCACAGGGCAACACGAGCTTATCTTACTTGAACTTAAAACAATAACAAGATATTAGAAACTGAGAGATTCTGGAAAGAAATTGCTACGAATTCACTCTATTGTTATTATTATGTGCTATTCGTGAAATACATATGGCGTATAAAATCAAATCAATGTCGTGTTAAGTTGTCCGACATCTGGTAATACAAAATTCACATCTGCACAAAAAACTAAAAAATGCAAAAATAACTGAGAAAATTTTGCCACAAACTTTATTCTCATAGAGCTATTCCTGATAAGATCGATAAAATATTACTATTTGTATCATTACGATACTACCTGCTGCAATATATAAAACACAACACGTTCTTGTCTTGGTATTTTTAGCCTTTTTGAAAAACCAATTACATGTTGTATTGGTAATTCCCAATAAGCCAACGCATAAAGTTTGTTTTTATATTCATGAAATGTTAATATCATTAAAAATCTTCTCAAAGCATTTTACAGATTAAAAACTGCGAAAGAACAATGTGGTCTACCTATACACGACAAGAGTTATTAAGGCCGACCAAAAATCATTACTGCTTCTAGATAAATCGAAGAAATTTCCTTTTCACACACCATATTTTGTGCTTTGAAATATATACAAAAATGAACAGTTGACACAAACTGACATTGCAAATCGAAAGACGAGACTGCCATATTTTCGTACCATTTTCAATCCAAACCAGACTAACATAACGAAAATAATGTCTTTAAAATAAACACCATCGTACAGAACATTATGTGTGGCACTTTCTGTTATATTTCGTAACAATTGCTATTCGAAAGTAACTGACATTACAAAAATGAACTCTTGTTTAACATACCTTCAACTGCAACCTCAGCCTCTGTTGTGATTTCAGCTACACGATTTTTCGCAATTACTTTATAAATCCCGGCATCTCCAGTTTCAGCTTCTTTAATGATCAAACTTGACATTCCCACGTTATTGTTTATTTTCACCCTGCCAGCTGATTGGACAATCTCGTCATTTTTGTACCACGTGAATTCTGGATCTGGGGATCCATTTGCGCCACACGATAACCGAATCTGCATTCCTTCGAGAATTTCGCGGTTACGTGGTCTGATTGTAAATGCAGGAGCGATTCCTTCCTCTACCACCGGTGTCTGATCGGCTTTCTTCGTAGGTTTCGGTGCGACTTTAGGGGGAGGCTTGGGTGTTGTCCTGATAGGAGCACAAAACCAAATTTAAAAATAAGAAAAAAAACCCTAAGGCTGATCCTGTGGGGTGTAATAGGGCGTACAACCCCCTAAAAACGTGAAACGGCGTTTACTGGGCAAATTCACATTTCTGGAAATTCACGCGTTAAAACCGTAAAGTTTGGATTCTAATTGGCAAAATTGTCTCGACACCCACCTTCAAAATTTTCTGGGGCCAGCCCTGAAGAAGAACACGCACTAAATCTTTTCAAACTAACTAACTCCAGAATGATAAGAAAGGGGAGGGGGGAATTTCGGAATAATTTCTTTGCATATAAAAAAAAAACTTGATGCAGTGCAGCATTGCTGATCAATAATTCACTTCAAAAACTGTGCCCCACTGCTTCTTTTTACTTCTAAAGATACCTGTGCTCTTGAGCGTTCAAGTAGATTTTTTCGAATAAAACAAACTGAAATCATAACAATTTTAACAATTTTATTATCTATTACGATCACGCGGCAAAAACGCCATTTGAACAAGCATATTTTCTCATATTTTCTCGCACTTTCCGAATCATTAGTTGAAATTTGAAAAAAGCAAATGTGAGTACAATTTTCCTCAATATTTTGCGATCAATTCGAGTGACAAAAAAAATTCCTTCGCTCAGTTCCTCGTAGTTATGTCTTCAATCAACGTCATAAAGAATAATTGAACTTGAAGACGATAATTATGTGTCTCCACAACAAAGCCTAAACGCAGATGTAAACTTTTATAAAAAATATCAACGAAGCTACAGCCAGGTGAAAAGCTACAGCCAGGTGTAAAGTTTTACAATTATTCTCGTTTAAATGCATATTTTAACTTACTTTGGAGGAGATTTTTTCTCTTCTTGTTTGTCTAAAAAATTAAATATAAAATTGCGTTTGAGAATAAAAAAGAAGAACGATTTCAGTAAAATATTCACCAAAATAAATTTCACCAAAAGTGTATGCTACTTCTATAAAAACATATACCTATATATTTCTATTTAGATGTTATAGAGCTATTCGATTTTCTCATCCAAACGGAAGAAATTAAAGAGAATAAACGGACGTAAATCCAGTTCATCTTAGGATAACAGCAATTGAACCAATAATTCAATTATCGAAGTTCGAATGAAGAATGTCTAATGATAAAGGAGCTTTTGAATTTGATTGGCTGCCTATTTATAGATGCGGCACCGCATCATTTTTATATCCGTTAATTCTCTTTAATAAAAAGGGGGTAAAAAAATTAATCACGGAAAAAAGGTTTTAAGGAGACTTTTAATTACACATTTCTCGCTGGATATATTGCGAGGAAAGAAAAGTTAAAACCACAAGATGCCAGCCTCTCAACGGCTCTGCAAAACATACCGTTGACAATTAATGTTGCTTTCACAGAATCTCTTCCAATTCTATTATGCACCTCCACAGTGTACTTTCCACCATCATTGACACTGACGTCACTGATAATCAACTTGTGAATGAAATTTTTCATTTCGAATTTGAATTTCTCGTTTTCGGTAATTTTTTCATTGTTGAAGTACCAAAAAACTTTCGGCTGTGGAGTTCCACGAAAACCAACTTTAAAGGTAGCTTTATCTCCAACTGTAACAGCGGTGTCAAGAATTGGTTGCATTATTTTTGCAGAAAGGAGTTTGTTTTCGTCTTCAGATCCAGGTTCTGTTTGGAAAAAAAAAGATTTAATAACAACAACAGAAAATGCAAGTCAAAGAAATCAAGAAGTCAAAGCTATCATTTATTTCAGTATGCCAGTTCCTAATTTCTATTAATGTTAAGTTAATAAAATAAAATAATAAAATAATCATATCGAATCACATAATTTGTGAAAAAGTAATCTATTACTGCCAAGAAATAACCAGCTTGATAATGTCTCCTTAGACTGGTAATATTCGAGCACACATTCTGGGTTTCAAATCACCAACATTCTGGGGATCGTTGAAACGAGGCTTTAAGAGTTTTATTATCGAAGTTCGAATTTGCCATCGTTCGAATTCCAAATTACGATTACGAGGCGGAAAATCCCAGTCCAAAATTCTTCCCGTACTTTTATGAGTCGTAGTATAGCCTTGAATAGACTTGCCCCAAGTCTATTTCTTTTTAATACAAGCTGAGAATGTCGTTATAATCCAACAACAAACGGAGGAAATTTGAAGAAAGAAAAAAGGAGTAAGAAAAAGAGAAAGCTTTTTAATTTCTTTTCCTCAGCTTCTTCTGTTTGTTTATCTCAGTTCCTTCAGCTCCTCTTCGTTTGTGTATTTCAATTCTTTCAGCTTCTTTTCTCGGATAAAAAAAAAATAGAAGTCTAAGCCTTGGATGGACTACGACGATCCAAGTCGATTGTGATAAGTCTAAATGTCTTCAAGGTGTTTAAAAACAATACCTTACCTTCGACAGTGAGTTCAGACTTTGTTACAACTTTTCCATATTTGCTCTTAAACACTGCCTTGTAAACACCAGCATCAGATTCCCTGAGGTCTTTTATTTGGATAGTATGCAGTTCATCTTCAACATCAAACGATATTCGTTCACTTCCGTTCAAACGTTCTTCATCCTTAAACCATTCTTCTTGCATTTTGACAGGGCAATATACTCTGCAAGCTAGCTTTAGGTCTGCACCCGAAACGCCAATCTTGTTGCGCAGTGGCATGATTAATTCTGGTTCTTTAGAAGCGTCTTCCAAAGGACTTTCAGAGCCATCATCGTCAAGGTCTTCGCCATCTGAAGTTCTATCAAACGAAAAAAAGCGAATAACGAAAAATCTTCGGCAAGACGTTACATTAAACGGTAAAATATGGAGAAAGTACCGGCAGCAAATCACCCCCTCCGAAGAATGCCTGAAATAGTTTAATTGTGTGCTTCAAACAAAATTTAGGACTCACAATTTGGACCAATAAAATCTTCACCTAAAATTTAAGGCTGTGGAACATTCATCAATTAAAACAAAAGTCGCCATAAGTTAGTTTTGGCATCCTGAACCCTCTTTGTGAACAATATAAAGCACGAAAATCACTTTTCTGCAGATTTGAAGCCACAATAACATTAGTAGTAAAGTATATAACGTAAAAAATAAATATTTTAAAAAAATCAAAGAATCCTAATATAAACAAAAAAAGTACCTTGGTAATGACTGAGAAGCCTCGATGTCAGATTCACTATCTCCTGATTCAAAACCGTGACCTTTGAAGGCAAAAACGTAAATTTTGTATATAGAACATAAAACAAAAGTAAAACACTATGAAAATGATTAGCTCTTTTATTCAGGCTGGAAAAACAAAGATGGCCGATTCGTTAAGTATATACCATAAATATTGTTTAATCAGTGACTGTTATTACTGATTTACTAAGAAGACATTATACGTTGTATAAATGTGAATACTTCTTGCTTGAGACAACTGCATATATTTTCAAAATATATGTATATGTCTAATAAAATAAAGAAAAAACATAAATATATACCTTCAATATAAAGAGATCCATTACACGACGCCTTTCCTGCTTCATTGAAAGCAATGCACTTGACTTTGCCTTGATCTCCAATTTGAGCATCTTTAAGAATCAAACTGCATGTTCCATCATCATAAAAATTCATTCTCCATTTCTTGCATTCAAAGATAAACTCGCCATTCAAATACCACTCAATTTCCGGCTCGGGGTTACCTGAAAACAAATGCATAGTGCGATGGAACTCTTTCAACGATAAAACACTAAAGTTTTCCCTACATGCCAATTAAAACGGAAAAGAATTATGATTTACGTAACGGCGATGAACTTCAAAACATAACTACAGGGTACAAACCTTTTTCAAAAACAGCGCAATGTATCAGAAAACTGCCAAGCCGGGTTTACACTCTATTTGCGCAAATCAAAATTTATCATGCGTGCTGAACAAAACTATAGTTGAACCTCTTTAACTCAAACTCGCTAAACTTAAATTTACGGTTAACTCTAATTTTATTTATATCCATTGAGAAATTGTAGTATTGATTTAGCTCCAGTTATTTCAAAAATTCCAGATAGTGGTGTTCAACTGTACTCGAGGAAGCATGCACCCTGAAGATAAGTTTATCTTCGTAAATTTCCAAAGGTAGGTCATGATTAACATATCTCTATTGACAGTATGCATGGTAGAAACACGTGTTTTTGGGTGGAAACTGTTTTTTCGTGAATACAATCTTTAATCATCTACCGGACAATCTTTAACCATATGCTGGACAATCTTTCGATATTTTCGATATGCCATATTTTTAAGGGTTACAAGTAAGCAAAAAATTGACTCAATTTTGTAATTTTTATCTGAATTGATCTTTTAAATAGAGTTTTATCAACAACCTCCTAAGAACTAAAACTTAAATCGAATTTACTGTTAATTTAAACTAAATTGGAACATTAGAGGGTTAAATTTGTTAAAAAAAAGCAATCATTGCAACACACTATTTTCATATATAATATAACAATGGTATCAACGCACCATCAACAATGACTTCCAATTTTGCAGCACTGCCTTCCACAATTTCAACATCCGTAAGTTTTTTCAAAAATTTTGGCTTCATAATTTCCTCCTCCTCATCTTCACTTTCCGGAGCCTGTTCCAGCGGCTGTTGTTCTACTAAAGGCTTGATCTCTTCTTCTTCTGAATCAGATTCTGAAATTTTCTTTCTTCTTCGCAACGGAGGACTTTTTCTCGCTGTGCAATATAATATTTATATGTTGATGTATATATATATGTTAATATGTTAACAAATGTCAACAAAGTAGGCACAACACATCAAATTGAGCAGTCGGTATTAACCCTTTCACCCTTGAAAGGGCCATATTGCCCATACCAGTGCAATAAATCAGCACTGAATAGAATAAATTTATTTTGTTTGTGCGAATGATTCAAATAACAAAAGAACAATAAAACAATTTCACACTTTATTCACAATTTATATGCATATACGTATTCAACAGTTTATATGCATATCCGTAAAAATTTGCACGACTTTTGACTTGGCTCATTAACGCTAAAAGACGTTTAAAAATTGCCAATCGCTTTGTCATTTACAATAGCTGATTCTATTGTTTTACAAAGAACTCAACTAACTCTATGCAAACCTTAGGAAACATCTTGCATATCAATGCAAAACAAAAATACCACACTTACTTGCTTGTTTTTTGCCATCTTCTTTATCAAGTTCTGTCACAGCATCAATAAAATCCTCTTTCAGTACGTTTAATGAAGCCGAAATCTTTTTATTCTTTCCTCCATTTATCAAAACGCAATCATATGTACCAATATCCTCCATACAGCATCTCTTCACCGTTAGATAGTATCTGTTCTTTCCTTCCTGGTCAATTTCATATTTCGTTCCCCGCCTGAGTTCCTTCCCTTTAAAGTGCCAAGCGACGATATTTACACTGTCTGCTTTGAACTCAAAGCAAGCATCTCCGCCCTCAATTGCTTCGATGTCTTTCAAAGACATCTGAATAGCGGGTGTCTTCAACTTGTCAACCATTATTTCAGCCACAAATGATGTAGATGCTGCTTTGTTCGTTGCAACAATTTTGTATTCACCTTCGTCTTCGCGCTTCAAGTTTTTCAACGCCAAACTATGCTTTTTGCCATCTTTGATAAATTTTATACAATCTGTTTCTGTCAACGGCTCTTCGTCACAAAACCATTCAACCTTGGGTATTGGGACACCCTCCACAAACGCTTCCAAAATCAGATCTTGACCACATAATGTTGTCATGTCAGTGAATTCCGCTTTGATTGATGGAACCGTTACCGTAGGTTTTTTCGCTATGAATTAAAAAAAACGGTTCTCAAAATGCTTAAAATATGTAGCAAATTTAATAATACTCTTTTTTAACCTAAAACACAAGCAGTAGGAAACATTTCTTTGGTATTCCCTCCCTGCCTGCTTTCTTGTTATGGTTCATCTTCATTTTCGCGACAGAGGAAAGAGCACTACAAACATTCCGCCTTTTCTCCCTTTTCCCCTGCGACCAAGAACGAAAACCAGAATATTTGAATTTAATGGCGGCGGTTTTGCGAAGTGAGAAAGCATGGAGAACGACGAAACAAAACTATTCGCATGCGTGAACATAGGTAAGGTGCGATGTGAATTAAAATAAGAAAGCAGGAAGGGAAGCCCAAAGAACCGTTTTCTACTGCTCATGCATAAAATTAAAAAAGCATATTCAGTAAAAGCTTAAATAAACAAATTTATAACACATCAAGTTTTAAGAAATCTAAAAAAATATGTGTAAACAAAACATCAGTTATTAGTTAAATAAACAAAATAATTAAATACAATAAACGAATCAACCAATCAGTCAAATGTTTAACTCTTAAGGTTTTACTTTTAGTTGGTTTAACTGTTGCTTGGTCACATTCTGAACAGACAATACCATTTTTGGTGACATGTGTTCTTCGAAGTAGTCAAATAAATCTGGGAATAGTAGTAATGCATTTTCTAACCAATTATCGAATATTCTTGAAAAAACTATAAGCAATGTGGAAGTTCTCCACTAATGAAACTGTTCAGATCATCTGCTTCATAAAACATTCTTTAAATTAACAACAAAATCAAATATGATATTAGCATTCAAACGCTTATACTACTAATACTGACGTATCGCAAGTAGCAGAAGCAGCCAGTACGATTTTTAGATTTTAGCCTAAAGAACTTTATATATCAGAAATAGGAGAAACAAAATTTACATATACATTTACATAAAAAATGAGAAAGTTTGCATTAGAAAATATCACATTTAGAACGTATAAACAATATTTAAAAAATTTAACCAGCAAGCTTACCTTTGACTTTGACTGTGAAAGATAAAGAATTTTCTCCACTAGGATTTGATGCAATGCATTTGTATGGCCCAGAATCCTCTAGCTTTAAATCTTTGATAACCAACGTATATTTATTGCCATTTGCCTCAATAGCATATTTCTCCACGCTTTCCAATATCTTTTTAAATCCTTTTAACCAGTCAATGGTTGGCGGCGGGCTCCCTGAAATGAGAACTTCTAATCTGGCATCTTCTCCCGAAATGAACTCTCCCACATTGTCTGTCATACCTTTCAAAACAGGAGCGGAATGCTCCTCCTGAACCATGAGTTCAGCGGTGCAAGTGCTGTCTCCACCTTCGTTAGACGCAACACATTTGATTTCACCGGAATCTGTTAACTTGCATTTTTCAATTCTGAAAACATATTTGCCATTTTTCTCCTCCGCGAGTCGATACCTTCCTCTATCCCTGATCAACTTGTCATTCAAATACCACAGTACCTTAAGCTTTGGCTGATCATCAATAAAAACACTGAATTCTGCTTCCTCGTCGAGGAATACGCTCACTGGCTTTACAGTTTTTGCAAATGTTGGCTTTTCTTGTGGTTGTCTTATCAGAACATCACAACTACACTCGACGCTTCCACTTTGATTTTCTGCAATGCACGTAAACAGTGCGTCATCTTCAGGTGAAGCCTTTTCAATCACCAAAGAAGAAATATTATCGTCGAAACTCGTTTGGTAACGCTCAGAATTTTCTATCTCCACTTCATCAACAAACCATGCAACTGTAGGTATCGGATCACCGGTTACGGCAACCTCAAGTTCAATCCTTTTCCCTGCAAGAACGTTAAGCTCCTCAGGAAGAGCTTTGGTGAACTCAGGTAAAGATCCTTTTGCTTTCAGTGCTAGAATGTGAAATGATAACAATTAAAAAAGCGTGCAATGCAATCATTTGGTTGCCAATTGCGGATAATTGAATAAGAAAGATTTCCTTCAGTGTTTATTCATTTCGTCTCCAATTCTTGTAAAAAATAACAAAGTTGTTTATTATCGCAAAGCAATTCTGCGGGCACTTCCGGGAAATACGCCGGCTGCTCACAGGAATATAACATAAACATAAACTATTTACTGATATCTTGTAAACAACTTTCAGTTTCTCATTTTAAAATTCCAAGACATACAATATCTCTTATGGGCGTAACTAATACCTACCCGAGCCAAGGAACTGCAATTATAAATAAACAAATTGCAACAAATAATTCAGCAATTGTTGCATGTTTCATGAAAATAAAGCTATATCACAAAGGTTCCTACGTGTTACAGCACCTGATAATCTACATACTGCCACTATATAAATCCTACAACTCGCCACAAGAAAATATAAATAATCTTGCTGTGGTAACTTAAAGATGAAATTTATACTGACACCATGTGTTCTACCTGCTTTGGACGTCAACCTCGACATAAACAGTAAACAGTATAAACAATGAACAACATATAAACAATTTTAAGGTAGAATCTAATGTTCACCATTGCATAACAAAGGAGAATTTTATCAAACGAAAGATTGTGGTTTCAAACATGGCAATGCGATTTGCGATTTGGAAGAATAGATTTCACACTCTGGTTTCACTCAATCAAATCAAAATAAACAAAAGACAGCATAACTGCATGATTTCATTTATTATGATTTGCTTGGCTGCGTTGAAGGTGTTGAAATATATTCTTTACACTAACAAATCGCATTGTGGTGTTTCAAACCGCAATTTTTATTGTTTTACAAAATTCCCCAGTTTTATTGCATACAAACTAAAAATATAATAGTAGGGTCCTAGGGAGGACCTTACTGTATGCATGTGATTTGCTTAACTTTCATACTCCTACTACTAACCTTCAACAGCCAATGTAAATGTTCGGCTTAGCTGTCCAGCTGAATTTTCAATTTCAGCTGTGTATTTTCCAGAATCTTCAAGCTCCACATCTGTGAGTATAAAAACAGCCACATTTCCATCTTCTCGGATTTCAAATCCATCTTCTTCAAG
This sequence comes from Phacellophora camtschatica, assembly GCA_036873815.1. Lineage (NCBI taxonomy): Eukaryota > Metazoa > Cnidaria > Scyphozoa > Semaeostomeae > Ulmaridae > Phacellophora > Phacellophora camtschatica. The sequence continues at coordinate 48,146 of JAYJMH010081083.1, read as the reverse complement.
AACTTCTACGTCGTCTTTATACCTGCAGAAGTTAACAAATTCACAATATTTCAATACAAAAGCAGAAAGCAAAAACAGAATACTGGCAGAAAAGAAAACAAGTGTCAAAACAAAAGATTGTTTTGAATGTTTCGTTTCATAAAATTCCTTTTACTACTGACAAAAATTTCTTTTCTGGTTTAAACTGTGTATTCCCTCTTCAACTGGCAACAATTCGTTTTCTGGTTTAAACTGTGTTTATGAACGACACTGCGGAAGTATTGCAAATATAATCAACAGTGCTCTCTAAAAACTAAATTCAAACTGTTGCCACACATTTAACTGCATGCAGCTCAACATAAAATCATCTCCTTCAGTAACCAAAACAAACATACCATCTGCATTCTGCATTTTCTCCAACATATTCCAAAGCAAAAGTAACGTCACCTCCTTCTTTGACTTTTCTTTCTAATTCGACTTCTTTCACCACCTCTGGCGCTGTTTCCACCGCAACGACAGTCAATTTGGCTTCCGAGCAGGATTCTCCAACAGAATTCTTGGCCACGCATTTAATCATTCCAGCATCTGCAAGATCACATTTCTCAAAACAAAGTACAACACAGCCATCCTTTTCTTCTATTTCAATGCCGTCACTGGCTCCAATGAGCTTATTGTTTATGTAAAATGCAAGCTCAGGCTTGGAGTTCCCTGTTACACTCACAACAAATTCCGCTTTCCCACCAGGCCTCACATCAACATCTTCAAGCTCTTTTGCAAACTTTGGCACTTCCGTTACATCAACAAAACATTGTGATTCAGCAGATCCGAGTTTATTTTTACCAACGATCAAGTATTCTCCAGTGTCTTCGATTTGCATTTCCTTTACTTTCAATTGATAACAATCTGCTGTTCTCTTTAACTTCATTCTGTCATTTTGCTCGATCAAAGTGCCCCCCTTGAACCACTGGATGTCTGCTTTTGGAAAAGAAGTTATTTCTGCTTCAAGTACTAATTCAGAATTTGACTTCGTAGTTATAGTTTCTGGTAAGCATTTCTGAAGTGTAGGTACAGTTTCATCTGGACCTAAATAAAGTAGAAAACAAGTTGCGAGTTTACTAAATTAAATACAAAGACATTAATGCCTCCAAGTTATCTGCTATTTTGCATGTTTGGGTGATGACGTCATTTTGTTTGCAGAAAGTCAGAAAATATATAAGGTTGATCAGGTCTCAGCAAGAAAATAGTGTATTCAAAATTGATCTTTTTGTCTCTCTAAACGTCGTTTTATGTTTCTATGCATTTAATAATCCATTTATGTAGCTCAGCTGAAAGGTTGTTCACGAATGTAACTTTTGCAAAAAAAAAATGAATTAAATGAAACTACGCTCCTGTTTATTTGTGGGAATTTCGCAAACAAAATTACGTCATCAGATAATACTTCAAAATAGAGGATATCTTGAAAACGTGAGGAGGTATCGGAAAACTTTTGGCGCCATTGATAATGTATAATGCTATTTATTTACATCGATAAAAATCTTCAATTCGCAGCTCCTTTGAAACATCTAGAAACTAAAACAATAAACAGCAATAATTATCATTGATACAAAAACAAACCTTTCTTCTTGACAACAAAAGTTCTGGATTCCTTGCCAGCAGTACTATTTGCAGATATCTTGTAATCCCCCGCTTCTTTTTCACCAGGTCGAGAAATGGCCAAGGTATGTCGATTTCCATCTGCTTTTATTTCGCACTTTCTCGTATTCCAAATCATAGGCTTTCCATTCTTTGACCATTCCACTTTTGCCCTTGGTTTCCCAGTAACCTCTGCCTCTAAAACAATATCTTTGCCATCTTCAATCTTTCTTTCAAGATCCCCGAAAACTTCAATACGAGGTGGACCAATCTTTTGCTGTATCAGTAAATCTGCCCAGCAAGACTTCTCCCCAGCATCGTTTTTAGCAACACATTTTATCCTGCCTTTATCGCTTATCCGGCAGCTCTCGATAACCAGCGTGTACACATCTCTTTCTTCTGATGTTACGTATCTATCTTGCTCTTCAACTGGTTTGTCATCCTTGTACCATTCAAGTTTCGGCGTTGGTATGCCTTTGATTTGAACTTTGAACTCTGCGGTTTTACCTTCAGCAACTTGAACAGCTTGTAATTTCGCCAAGAATTCTGGGCTTTCTTTAATCTCCTCAATCTCAACAATGCAACTTGTCGATGCTATGCCAAACTCATTCTTTAACTCACAAGTAAATTCTCCACTGTCGTCTTCACATGAAGACTTGATGAAGTATTTGCACCCTTCTTTGCTTTCTTTCCAGTAAGATCTGTCACTTGAGACGATTGATTCTCCATCTTTGGACCATGTAATGTTGCACTTTGGCTCATTTGAGAATTTTACGTTGAGCACAAGATCTTTCCCTTCCAATAACTTAACATCAGAAAGCCCTTCAGTGATGATAGGCTTCTCTCCTTTCACAGGCACTATTGACAAATGAAAAACAATCGCTCTGACAAGATTCTAATATAACATATTGACCTGTGTTTTCGTGTTCAAATATCACAAAGACAGTAAATATAACAAGACATGTGATAATAAAATTATTTCACAATTTCAACAAAGTTGCTTAATGGAACAAAGATGCTGAAAAAGAAGCTTAAACCAACACCCAACCACTTGAATCCTGACATATGCACTGTTTATTCTAAAATTCAGAAATCTTATAAATGATTCTGACAAATCTTAAACCTTTTAAAACAAAAATATATATATAGTAAAAATATTTAAATATTTATAAAACTCACCTTCAACAGCAACTGTGAATTGTTTCCTTGCTTCTCCATTCTCATTCTTGACAACAAACTCGTATGCACCAGCATCAGTTTCTTCAATACGTTCAATAGCAACAACAGCTTTTCCATTTTTTTCAGTTATCTCCAAATGTTTGCTTTCCTCCACATTCTCACCATCCTTTGTCAACAAAAACTTCTCCGTACCATCTCCTTTGACATTAAATTCAACACTGAGTCTCTCCTCTGCAATTACCATGATTTCCGATGAAAAATTCTCCGGAAATTCAACTACGGGAGGTTCCGCTTTCTTTTGAACAGTAAGCTGTGCGTTGCATGATATTTTTCCGGCATCATTTTCTGCCTCAACCTGATAAACTCCGGCATCTTTCAATTCACAATCAGTTATAACTAACACAAATTGCAAGTCCTGATTCGTTATTTTGTACTTCTCAGACTCTTTCAAAACCTCTTTGTTCTTCATCCACCGAACTTCAGCTATTCCTTCCACTTCAACGACAAACTCCACATCATGGCCTATTCTTGTTTCAATGTGTTTCATCTGATTGATGAATTCCGGTTTCACGACTTCCTCAATTATCAAAAGTTTGGCAGAACACGATGCCTCTCCGATGATATTCTTTGCAATACAAGTATACAATCCTTCATCTTCTTCAACTGTCTCCTTGAAAGCGAGCGAATACATTTTGCCCTTTTGAACAAAAGTGATTCCATCATCCTCGAATATTTCCTCACCATCGACTGTCCAGTCGATGGTTGGTTCCGGGTTTCCTTCCACTTCAACGGAAAGTTTGGCTGGTTTTCCAAGAACGGCTTCTTCGTCTGAAATAGTTTTGGTAAATATCGGTGCAGTCCCTTTTATCTCTTCTTCTTTTTGAGGCATCTCTGTTTCTAAAAAATATTGATTTTATATTACTTCAAACGATAATAACGATAACCTTATTATCTTTAATACCATAAAACACGTGCTCACATCACGCCGAATTTAAAATTATTGAATTCCCTTCAAGCTTATGAACCATTTTATTTCGTTTTGAGTTTTAGTCTCAAGGTGCTATCTTTGTGTCGTTGCAACTTTTGATACAATCTGTGCAAAAAACGCAAAATCATTTGATATTTTTTCACCTGGCCACTTAATCAACGCCCGTTAAAGCAGAACAGGAAATGACCACAGAGTTTATATTTACTGAGATCTTTCATCGCCATACTTCTATCTCCACTACTATATCTCTTGAAAGTACGTCAATGTAAAATATACTATAAAATAGTCAGTGAATCAGCATCTCCCCGTAATAATTTTAAAACAAAACTTTAACTATACCTTCTACGAGAAGTTCAAACTCAGATGCAGTTTTTCCAGCCTCGTTGGAAATAACACATTTGTAAAATCCTTCATCGTCAATGTTTGAATTTAAAATGTTCAGCTGATATTCATTTCCATTGGCTGATAACTCAATTCTTTCATCATTGGACAAAATTTCTTCTCCCCGCAGCCATTGAACTTTTGCTGGAGAGTCGCTGTCAATCACCGCATGGAACTTAACGGATTCACTGACAAAAATTTCTGCATCTTTAGGTTCTTTCGCAAATCTAGGAGGCTCAACCAAACGTTTTCTGGACGGGAAAAAATTAAGATATTTTTTAAAAAATTCCACAAAACACTGAAAACTTTCGGATAAAATTGCAAACATTTAGCAAGTAAGATTTTCAACAAGCCATAACCAAGACGTACGGCACAAAGGTTTAAAAAACTGATCCTCATTATGCCAGCAGCCACAACGATTTGTGCCTCTAATCACAACGCTGTTTTCTAATCACATGACCATTTCCTCATCTAAGATCATTTCCACAATACAATTAGTCGAATACAATACCAACATATTCTTTGTTTAAAGGGTCGGATGAGTCAAAAATGAATTGTGGTGTTTGCGGGTTTTAACATTAAAATCCGTGAAGTAAAGGGTAAATTGACAAATACAACGAGAAATAAATGGAGTAAAAAATGAACATGAAATAATTATTACCTATTGTCAGTAACTGATGTCTTGAGCTTTTCATAAGTTGAATCAGCGCCATCTCTCGCTTCTTTTTCTAGAAATAAAAAAACAATGAAGTGGTAAGTCAAACGCAATCAAGAGATTTTAACCTATTATACATTTACAATTTACATTTAAACCATATATATATAATACATTTACACCAATTATACATTTAACTTATTATACAATACAGTTAAAAATAACCAATCAACCAATGACTATTCCTGAAATTTCTATATATTACAATAGAATCTTATATTTTACATTTTATTGTTTTGATATACTCTTGTAAAATATGTCCCTGTAATAGTGAGTTTTTGATGATATTATGAATATGAGGAATATACGACCCACGAAAAGCAAGGATTAACTAGCCTGGGCCGCTAAACTAAACAACAGAAAAATACATACAATAATCGAAATGAAACAAATTTTATAACAAGATAAGCAGTATTGTTTTCAACCTTCCTACGCATACCGCCAACGTTTTTGAATCAGATTAGCTTGAAAATAATGATCAACATGACATCGAAACTCAATAAATTTATTCACTCATTCAATTCACTCAATAAATTTATTATTGCAATTAACTTTCATTATAAAATGTTACAAAAAGAATATTCTTATTCGTAAGATAAAAAGGTATTTATATATATTTCAGGTATGTATGTCATCTATTAAAAAAAAATTACCGTCAACAAGAAGCTCTGCACAACTTTCAACTTCTCCCAATTCATTTTTCAAGATACAGCTATAGTCAGCCTCATCCTCAATCTCTGCCTCGTTTATCTCCAAAACAACCCAATCCTCGTTCTCGTACGTTCTTATCCGTTCTGTTAACTCGAGCTTCAAATTGTCTTTTACCCAGGTAGCAGTCGGTGTGGGGATTCCTGCCACTTTTGCCTCCAACCTTACCCGTTCTCCTTCAACCACTTCTGCATCTTTTACTTCCACAAGAAAATGTGGAGCAACTCTTTTGATGTCAGGTTCTTGTTCTGTTAGAATATCGTCTTTCGCTGCAATGATGTCCTCCTTTGCAAGAGGAATAACTTTATTATTATCTTCTTCTGAACGAAATACATCTCCAACATCAACAGCTGACATCGTTTCTTCTTCTTCTTTGATACCTATCGCTTCCTCCTGCACTTCAGATACTTTCGTTTTTTCTGTTGTTTCTGAAAACGAAATTATTCGTAAATCATTTCTAAAAGATCTCCTCGACACAGGGATTCGCGAAGCAATTTACGACATAAGTGACATTTTTATATATATATATTTACAGCACAATATAATACATATCACATCATACCACATCAATATATCAAACTACCAGGAGGGTGTCCCAAAAAGATGGTAACACATTTGAGAAAGCTTGATGAAAAAGATACTAGGCCTACCTACCTTTGATAATATTTAAGTAGAAATATTGAATAGTCAACTTTTAATTTGGTACCTTACTCTTCGAAATTGATGCCTTGGTACTGAGATATTGATCTTCTAACATAAGATCACGACGAAATCAGACCCTTTAACTAAAACGGCCTGGGCAACGCGATGAAAAACACTCGAATTCACTTTGATGTAAATAGTATTAAATATATTATCAAAACTAATTTTGTTTTTATTCGAATCTGCAAAATAAAAATGAGGTCTTCTTATTTATCTTTTACTGGGTGTTGCCTACATCATTTAGATGGAGATATTCTTGTTTCAAGATCATATCAAATTCAGGATTCCAAAAAGAATACCTCAGCACTCTAGGCCTTGATTTTGCCGAGTAAAGCAGAAAATTGTACGTTAAATATCAAGGATCTGTCTGTATAATATTAAATATGGCAAGTTAATATCGTATTACCATCTTTTCGCAACACCATGCCATATCATAATCATGTCATACAGCACCTAACCATGCTTCATAAAATGTTGTACTTTAAACAACTATTTTTAGACACCAAACACAAACACTTAAAATGCATTCACAACAAAGGAAAACATTATCCATCGTCAATTACTATATTTAGAATTAAATCAGGCAAAATATTATAAAATAATAAGTAAACCGCCTCTTCCACATTTTACTGTTTCATTGACATAATGAACAAATAGAGCTTTCGAAAGATAAAAATGTCTCCACAAAATATCTTGCAGAAATACATTTTCACAAACAAAGCGTTCCAACATACCCTTGGCTCTGTCAACAAATTCATCAACGGTTGTGCTGAAAATAAAAAATTAACAGCTGTTAATATAAACAATTTTTAGAAATCTAAAAACGCTTTATAAAAAATAGAAATAATTTTAAAAAAACCCTAATCACATGTTGCATATGTGATATCAAAAAAGAATAAAACTGAAATTGAAAATTTTTAATAACAGTTCAAAAATATTTTTTTTTTTCAGTTAATCATGGATTTTAAAACACGACTAATGTTGTTCGTACAACGTGCCGGTTGAATTCTTGTGATTGTGTTTCTTTACAGTGTCTTTTCTGACAGGCCTACCTTGTGAAACAGTTGCGCCGTCGCTGCGATGCTTCTTATGCCCCAAAAAAAAAGAAAGGACACCGTAAAGAAACATCCAGCGCGTTGTATGAACAACATTAATCGTGTTTTAAAACCCATGACTTAAGCAGTTGATCCTACCTAAGATAAAATTTATATAAGATAAAAAAAAGGGAGTATAGCCCAAACGAATTCAATTAATTTTCAATTTAAATTTTATTCATAGAATGCATATTAATTAACACAATATATATGGAATAAGCATGCAAACGATACGGCCCAGAGAAAGCAACGCTTAACTATTGAGGGCCGCGGACTAAAATTTACAACAAAACGTCAAGATAAATGTAAACTCTATAGTAATAATTTAACAGCGAATATAAAGATGCATAATGCATAACAAAATGAATATAAATGTAACAAATTAGTATTAAATTCATATCAAAACTGTATTCCTTGAAAATACAATGTTTCTTGAACCATTCCGCTTAGGAGTTCTAATCAACAGAAAAACAACATGAAGGCACTAAACCCAACTCATTCAAAACATTCAAAATAAAACTGGAGAGTTGAACCATTACTTACCTTTCGTCCTGTTTTGGAATTTGTTTCTTCTCTGGTTTTGTCAATCCTTCTATGGTAAGGGTTGCGGTATGTTCAATTTCACCCAGGTCATTATTGACAGCAACAGTATATTCGCCAATGTCTTCAACACATGCGTCTGTTATGACAAGTGTGGCGATTCCATTTCTCAATTTCAGCTCACGGCGGCTACTCGGCTCAAATTTCGCGCCATCAAAAAACCATTCCATTGTTGGCTCTGGGTCCCCGCTGACGGTGCAACTGAAACGAGCGTTTGAGCCTTCAAGGATCGCCCTCGATCGAGGTTTGATAATAAACTCGGGTGGTGCACCACGTGACCTTCTGAGCGACCTACTTCCTGTTTTCGTCGCAACGGGTGGAGGTTCCTTAATTTTTGTTTCTTCTTGCTTCCTGCAAGGTTAAACAAATTAAGCTTGGTCTTTAGATAATACGCTAAAAAATTTAAAATTACCATAAAAAGGTATTAAGAACCGTTCCTTGATAAATTTAGCAGCATTTGCAGCATTTTCATTTCTTTCCTTCGTTGTGGTTTCAAACTTGTGTTGTGATTGGTATCGTGAAAAACACTCAAGACTATACTTTTGTATATTTTCAAATAACACTACCATAAACAACGAGCCATAAAGATGAAAGTTAAATTTAAGCCTAATAGTCTTGCACTTGTAAAGTTTGGCCTACGAATCCAAAAACCGTTCATTTGTTGGTTATTCGTTTCAAATAACTAAATGGTAAATGCTGAAAACAGAATATAAATCAAGAAACATGTTGAGAACATTTTCTACACATGCAATAAACTGGTATTTCGAATATTTTATTTGCAAGAAACAAAAAATATTTTCGAGTAACCATTGAGTAACGTAATTAGTGACAAAATTGATTGTAACATAAAATCTAATATACCTTCTCAATATGCACTAAATATCCTCAATCACAAGCAAATTTAGCCACGTCCTTCTAACTTGTACCCCAAGTTAAAAAGACTAAAAAACAAAGTGAGCCCAAAACAATCACTGAAGAAAATAAAAACATTCCTTTGACGAAATGACAAAAGCAACACAAAAGTAGTCTTTTAACTTTTTCTTATAAAGTCAATAAATTTTTTTTTAAAATCCCATTTCGCAGGTAAGTTAATGCATTTGTATTCCCAGAAGTGTTATGAACCTAAAACTCAGAACTGGTAACAATTGCATTAAAAACAAAAGTATCTATAAAAACAAAATGTAAAAATATCTGATTTGATCCAGAAATAAAGCTTTGAACGAGAAAAGCGTACAATAAAGATTTCAACAGCTGTTTGTCAATAGTTTTCGTCAATTTCGTTTCAAGCTATTTTTCAAAGAAAAAATTCCCTTGATGCCTCCTACCCTCGATTTTCTGTATTTTGATTAGTTCCTAAGAAACAATGAGAACTCGAGCCAGCATTTGACTGACTCCAAGGAGACTCAAACAAATGTAAAGCGCTACATTCAAATGAGACTCAACAAACAAGAACGGATTTTGTGGCAATAATGAAATCAACAAACCAATTTCAATGCGATTAGCAATTTGATACAAAGCGAATTCTCTCAAGAAGAAAACCAAAACATGGCTTCTTCTTGTTGACTCAACATACATTTGAAAACCCTGCTTGGTTGATACGATGCGGCAAAAAAACATAAATTTTCTCCAGATCTTAATCACGTGACACAACTGCAAGGGAAATAAACCCAAATCGGAAAGGTGAATTCAAATGAAAACGGAAGTGTTCACACAATTCCGGGAAAACGCTGTGAAAACGATAAATTCTCTTTCCAAGAAGAAATCGGCCATGTTGTGAATTCATTTTCAAATTGGCCCGCATGCTGTTTCAGTTGCAGTTGTTATAATTTGCATGTGAAAAGAGCAATGTAAAGGGGGTGAAAATTGGCCACCTTCATCCTAAGGTGGTTCCTAGTAAAATATTAGCTTCCTCGACATGTGTCAAAAATATTGCTGCTTCATAAAATAGTTTTGTCATTTTACTCAGCCTCCTCTCACTTATACTCACTTCGAACTTAAACTTTGATGCATTCTAACAGCAACAAAAGCGCCTAATATCACCAAAAGTCCGTGAATGGCGACAAACAGAGAAAACCCATAGATCCCTGGATGACAGACAAGAAACGTTGTTATCCTAATTAAAATTCTACGTTTTCAATTTCACGGCCTGAATAGCTGTTGTTCATTCCGTTTTGTAAAAACAAAGCAATTTCCCACAACAACAACTGAAATAATTTCTCCATAAATATAGATTATAAAACCAATAATTAATCAGGGGTAAATATTCCTCACAATACTGCAATATCCACGGGAAGAAAGAGTGAAGTGTTTAACCCCTTCCAATAAGCCCCCACCCACTCTCGAATTTCGTATTTCATCAAGTCTGCTATTTCAAATTCTATTCGGCCAATTCTGTTTATATACATGTCATGTATGTATGTTGTTCTTATATCCCGTAGTATTTATATATATTATATTTATCCCATAGGAAAGAGTCCAACTTCGAATTAGCTCCCACCCTTGAAATGAGGCTTGAAATCAATTATTTCCCAGGGGGCTAATTAGGGGATTTATGGTAAGCCAAACAAGAGTCATTTTGAAGTATGTATAAATACCCCCGTACTTAATATCCAGAAAATGTTTTTAAATATGGCTTTAAAATGATGAACCACAGATTGTATGCTCAAGCTAAACTTTTACGTCCGTTTCGGTAAAACAAAAGTTTATCAAAATATATAAAAAACATTCTACTTATTGTATTCTGTAAACAAAATTTGATTAAATAAAATTGAATACCTTGGTTTCAAGGCAATCTTTACTTTTGCCGCACTTGTAACTTCACCAAAAACATTTTCAACACAAACAGAGTATTTTCCGGAATCTTTCATTGTCGTGCTTTTTATGCAAAGTCTGCATACTCCATTGGCAAGAGTCTCCATCTTTGTTCGTTGATCTTCAATTATAGTTGTTCCGTCTTTTTGCCATTGCACAGTAGGCACTGGATCACCACTGACTTCAACGTCTAGCACAAGTTTATCTCCTTCCTCGATTGAACTCTCTGTGAGTTTCTTAAGGATTTCCGGTTTCGCGCCAACCGGTGCTTTCTCTACAGATTAAAAATCACAAAAAACAGTCAATCAATACTTCGGAAAAATTCCCAAAATACGGCATTTATTACATCACTAGGCGAATGCATGTTCGAAAAAAGGTGGCTAATATTTAGAAAAAGAAGTGCGGCACGATAGAGATTAAATACAAATTGATTCCATTTGATTGCAGTACTGGGTGAGAAATACCGGGTGAGAAAACACTAGTTGAGAAAATACCGGATGCGAGAAAATTGAAGTTTTTTGGCACTCCATTGTTTTGCCAGGAAACAGCCAATCAGGCTCAATAATAGACTGCATGCAGACTCGCGTTTTCCGTGAGTCAGCACGCAAGCTAGCTCGTTAAAAGTCCGTCGTTTCTCGCAGAGGCTAACTTTGATGTAAACATTTATTGGGTCAAGTTTTAAGCTAATTTCAATAACTCTTGCAAATGAGCATTGTAACAAAATCACATGTAACTACGCCATTGAGTTGCTGATTTTGAGCAAATAAATGCCTACATCTTTAGTTAACCTCTTGAACTACATAAGAACAATTAATGAGCCTGGTAGAATGTTTCCCGGCAAAACAATGGAGGGCCAAAAACCTCGTTTTTACTCATCGGGCATTTTCACTCGGAATGAAGGATAAACACACTGTAAATAACTTTATTATCAACTTCTTGACCCGTATTTATCTAGATGTTTTACTATCATCCTACAAATTGCTACAATTTGATAGTTGAATCTTAAATTTTACTTGTGTCAATATGAATTCTAAATCGCGTCAAATAAAAACCTTTCTAGGTTGGTCCCCAAAAGCATTGGCTCTTTTAACCCTTTTATGCCTGGATTTATTTCCGCTAAACATGCAAATCATATTCAAGTTTTATTTGGAAGGGGGTAACACACGTAAACTAACTTAATTCAGAAGATAAACTTACGTTAAAATATCTGAAATTACTGTAAAGTGCTACCCGTATCTACCTCCTGAAAATTTGACGTTTTACTTTGTTCATCGATGGGCAGTATGACCCTTTCCGGAGTGAAAGGTTTAAGCGGGTTTCTACTGAAACTTTACTGAAACTTTACGTCTTTGTAAAAATATTTCATGGTAGAATTTGTTAATTTTTACTTACAGTCTTTGACAACATCCATATAATGCCAAGCAACATTTGCTTTGTTTCTCTCTCTCTAATGCTAGTAGAATGGCTACGAAAGTAAATTGGTAAAAAAAAAATAGAACAAACCTTGGACGACAACGTAAAATGTTTTCTCGCATTTCCCAGCCTTGTTTTTCGCTACGCATCTGTATTCTCCTGAATCGTCTATTTTCGCATGATGAAAAACTAACGAATTCAATTCTCCACTCGTGACGAGCACATTGTCTGTTGATCCAAGTTGTATGCTTTTCTTGAACCAATCCACGTCTGGTTGTGGCTCGCCGATCGCCAGCACCTCTAATCGAAGCTCTTCGCCTTGGAATACTTCGTTCGTCTCGTCCATGAACGTTGAAAATCTCGGAGCGGTTGTCCTTCTAACAATTTTGATGTTACCAGAGCAGCTCGCAGATGACATCTTGAAAGTAAAACATTTATCTCAATATAAATAGCGTTAATTATCTCATGCAGGAATTGTGCATGTTGGAAAAAACACCCTTTTTCTTCAAAATAATCACCGTTCGTAAAAATATTATACTTGAATTCAATTTTAAATATAGAATGCAATACTATAGTACAAACTTTTTGGCAAACTTCACAGCCCCCAAAAAGCAAGCTTAACAAGTTTTGACCATTTTAAAATTGTATAGACAACAGTTTTTTAATGTGACTATCAATAATTTACCTTATTGGTAGCTTTGCAAGAGTATATTCCACTATCAGACAAACCAGCTGATTCAATCTTAAGTTTCCAAATTCCATCTCCTTCCTCGATAACTTTCCCAATTCGAAGGTCTTGTCCATCTTTGGAAAATGTTATTGCAGGCTTCGGTTTTCCCGAAACTTCCACGAGAAGTTCAAAAGCATTGTTTTCGTCAATCTCAGCACTTTGAAACTTTCGCTCAAATTTTGGAGCAAATTCAGCCTCGTTCACAAGTAGCATTGCCTTTGACGTCACGCTACCAGCATCGTTTTTCGCAATGCATGAATATTCCCCAGAATCCTCTGTTGCTGTACACTTGACGTGAAGTTCAAATTCATTTCTACTTTCCCTGACAAGAATATTTTTAGATGACTGGAGAGGAGTTCCATCTTTTTGCCATTCAACATGGAACCCAGAACCCTCAATATGAGCCTCAAAAATTGCAGTTTCTCCCTCTTTTGTTGCGAGGTCAGACAATTCTCTTTTGAACACCGGGGGCAATGTACGTTTGCTAACCGTTACAATACCCGAACATGATTTTTCTCCTGCTCTGTTTTTCACAGTAGCCTTGAATTTTCCGGCGTCTTCCACTCCAATTTTTGTGATTTTCAGTGAATGCAAATTTTCACGTGATGTCATCTGAATCCGCGTTGTCTTTAAAATATGCTTTCCGTCCTTATACCACGAAACAGTTGGCGACCCGGTTGTCTCGACCACAAGTTCTAGAGAATCACCTACTGCTAATGTGCAATCTTCTATCTCTTTCGTAAATTTCGGTAGGGCAACAGCACTCACAGATGGTCGCGAAGATCCTCTGATAAGAACTTTTGCAGTACAAACAGCAGTACCGCCAGCATTAGTTGCTTCACATTTCAGTTCTCCGTTGTCATCCATAGTTACCCCAGATATCTTCAATATTTGCCTGCCATCTGGTCTTTTTACAATGTTGTACCGACCACCAGTCTCTAATTCGCCCCCATTTAGGTGCCACCGAACAGCAGGCTCCGGTTTTCCATTAACCTTTGCTGATATTTCAACATCCTTGCCTTCAAATATAGTGACGTCTCGAAGCTTTAAAACGAATGATGGCTTGACAGGAGCCTGTTGGACATTGACGTTGCATGTTGACTTGATTGTCCCTGATGAATTTGAAACTATTGCAGTGTATCTTCCACTCTCGAATTTCGTCGGTTTTCCTATTCTTAATGAACAAACATTGTCTTTCTTTTCAAATCGTGTTGACAATGTATTTCGAACGGCCCTACCATCTTTCTCCCACTTACAATTCACAGGAAGTTTCCCTTCGACACTAACTAGTAAGATAGCTTCTTTGCCCTCATAAATGTCTATGTCTTCCAAACATTTCAATAATGCAAGTCCTGTTTCCGAGCTTTCAATGTTCAGTTTCATTTTCAGGTTTGCTTTCTGCTGCATTTCACCAAGAGAATTTTTCGCTTTGCAGGCATAAACCCCAGCGTCGTCACGTTCAAAAACATCTATTAATAACCTATGAATTTCCCCATCGCCTTCAATTTTAATTCGATCAGACTTTTTTATCGGTTTTTCGTCTTTAAACCATTCAACTGCAGGAGCAGGCATTCCAATGACTCTTGTTTCCAAAATTGTTTTCAATCCTTCCTCGATGGTTTGGTCTTTTAGAGTTTTAGAAAATCGTGGTTTTTGGTCTGGGACTTTCAGTCGAAGATCAGCGAAGCATTCCACTTTTCCGGCCTCATTCATTGCAACAGCGGCGTATTTCCCAGCAACCGAAGAATTGAAAGATTTTATTTTCAACGCGTGCTCTCCTTTCTTTGAACATTTTTCAATGCTGAAAAGTTTCCCATCAACAACTGGGTTATTATTGTGCAGCCATTTTACATCAGGGTCAGGCGAACCATTCACAACCACAACTAGTGTCTTTGAAATATTCTCACCACATGTAGCATCTTCAATTGATTTGGTAAAAGATGGATGCACGGTTTGTTTAGACGTTTTCTCTGTATGTACGCTCGATGTTTCGTCAATTTTATCAAATTCACTGTCTTCAACCATGGATTCGACCTCATGCTCAACTTTGGCAGCAATTACGGGCTCAATTTGAGGTTCAACATTTTGCTGGTATTTTGACTCTGTCTTGACGTCCTTGTCGTTAACCTTAGATTCAAACTTTTTTCTCTGTCCTAAAACTCCCTTCCCAACAGTTGCTTTTTCTGGAGGTGGTGATACAGGGGGCGATTCGAACTTCCTTCTCTGTCCCAAAACTCCTCTTCCGAACGTTGTCTTTTCAGGGGGTGGTGACACAGGAGGCGATTCAAATTTCTTTCTCTGTCCCAAAACTCCTCTCCCGAACGTTGTCTTTTCAGGGGGTGGCGACACAGGGGGCGATTCAAATTTCTTTCTCTGTCCCAAGACTCCTTTCCCAAACGTTGTTTTCTCTGGGGGTGGCGATTCAAATCTTTTTCGTTGACCTAAAACACCTTTTCCAAATCCTACCTTTTCTGGAGGTGGAGACATAGGGGGAGATTTAATTCTTGAGTTTGGCACACCTTTGGGTGCTTCAGCCACCGGTTTGTTTTCAAAAGCAGACTTTGCTTTCGTGAAAATGGGTTTTGATTTCACATCCTTTGAGACAAAAACAATGCATGATGTTTTAACTTCTGCTGAGCTATTCTTTGCTGCACAACAATATAATCCTTTGTCTGACATACTTACATTGCTTATCACAAGAGAACAGTAGTTTCCAGTTTTCTGAATCGCAACTTTTGCATTGTCTTTTAACATCATTCCATCACGAGTCCATTTCAATATTGGATCTGGGTGGCCTTCTACTTCAACAGACAACTCAATTTTGGACCCTTCTTCGACAGTCATGTCTTTCAACCTCTTTTTAAAAGCAGGTCGACTCGGTGAAAACTCAATCTCAACATTGCACTTCGTTGTATCACTTCCTAATTTGTTCTCAACTGTGCAAGAGTACAGTCCTGAATCGTTCATTTCACTTTTACCAATAGTCAAAGTGAGAACATCTCCAACAAAAGTCTGCGAAATTCTATCACTATTTTGCAGTATATTTCCATCCTTCTTCCAAACAATTTCTGATTTTGGATCTCCTTTACAGTTTGCCATCAACTTCAAATCCTTTCCAGCCACTGATTTCGCGTCAATTAACTTCTTTAAAACTTTTGGTGGAGTTTCTGAAGAAGTAACCTCAATCCTGACCTCGAAACGAGATTCGCCTACTTCGTTCTTAGCCACAAAACTATAAACACCGGTATTCTCTATCTGACAATGAGGCAGTACAAACTTTGAGTGGATTCCAAGGATGATCAAATCTGAAACATCTTTTGTATTGTTGCTCTGGTCTTTGAACAAGCAAGAAACTGTTGGCGTTGGGCGTCCACCAACAGTAAAGTCTAATATAGCAGTATCGCCCTCAATGGTCTTTAGGTCTTTAGGTTTTTTCAAAAATTTTGGTGTCATCGTTGGTTGCTTGACTTTCAAAGTTGCTTGACTAAAAACAGACCCGAGCTCGTTAGTGGCAACGCATTTGTACTCGCCGGAATCTTTCTCACTGACATCACGTATAATCAAACTTCTAACTACACTGGACTCTTTGCGAGTCATCATTCGTGCGGATTTCCGAATTTGTTGAGACCCTTTAAACCATGTTACCTCCGGTATAGGATTACCGTTTACAGTCAC
This sequence comes from Phacellophora camtschatica, assembly GCA_036873815.1. NCBI lineage: Eukaryota > Metazoa > Cnidaria > Scyphozoa > Semaeostomeae > Ulmaridae > Phacellophora > Phacellophora camtschatica. The sequence continues at coordinate 31,539 of JAYJMH010081083.1, read as the reverse complement.
TTTCAAATTTACATTGTCACCTTCGAAAGATTCTATGTCGCTCAATGAAACAACAAATTCTGGTTTTTCCCTTGTCTCTTTGATTTCTGGCGCACTTTCTACCGAAACTTCCTCCTTTCTTGCAATTGTCTCTTTTTGAACACTTCTCTTTCTTGAAACTTTTCGAGTTTCCTCTCCTGGGCTCGCATCGATTTCTACAATTTTTGGCTCCACTCTCAATTGCCCTTCAGAAAATAAGTGAGCACTGTCATTTCCGAGTTCACACTTATACACCCCTTCATCCTCCTTTTGGCAATTGTTTACGGCAAGCGTACATCGATATTCTTCGTCAATAATTTCGTACTTTTTCGAATCAGTAATGAACTGTTCATCCTTGTACCAATCAACATCAAGCACGTTTCCCGTAAATTCGACGTCGAAAACTGCATTTTCACCTAATCGTACTTGAAAATCTGAAAGTGGTTTTGTAAACACTGGCGAATCGCCTGCAACTGGGCTATCAATTCGAAACACGCTTTCAGCTGCGCCTTCGCTGTTTACTGCAGTTATTCGATAACGTCCGCAATTTTCTTTAGAGAATGAATTTATAATTAGCCTGCCTTCACCTGTTACCCCATCTATTGTCAACTTAGCACCATTGTCAATTTGATTCCCATCCTTAAGAGCAGACACGTCAGCACGAGGATTTCCTACAAGAACAAAATCTATTGTCACATTGTCCCCAATGTTCGCAACAGTATCTTCAGGGGAAACAACAAACTCAGGAATAAACAGTGGCTCTTTGATTTTTAAATAACACATGCACGACGAGCGACCGCCAATATTTTCAGCAATACACTCATAGGTGCCTTGATCATTTGGGCAAATATCAGACATTATTAAAGTGTGCTTGTTCTCGGTCCTCTCTAATCGGCACCTTTTGCTGAACTGTATCTCAGTACTATCGTGATACCAAATCACCTTTGGGTACGGCTTTCCTGTAACCTCGACCTCAAGCCGCACTGTGTCTGAGTCAAATAAGTCAACGTCTTCCAACTTTTTGGCAAAAACAGGTCTCTGTGCTGCCAAATCAACTGTCAATTTCGCTCTCGAAGAGCATTCCCCAACTTTGTTCTTGGCTAATACTTTGTAAGTGCCAGTGTGCAAAGTTTTACAAACAGGTATTGTGAGAGAATGTTTTCCATCTTCATCCACAATCTCAAATTCTTTGCCTTTCACAATTGGTTTGTCGTTTTTAAACCACTCGACATTAGGACTTGGGTTTCCTTTCGTTTCTGCATGTAAACAAACACTTTCGTCTTCCTTCACTCGGCAATCTTTCAACCCTTCAATAAACTGTGGCTGCTGAAATGCTTCCTCAACTGACAAGACAGCAGAACAAAACGCGCTACCTGCTTTATTTCTTGCTACACATTTGTATGCCCCCGCTGATGCCGGCGTGCAACCTTTGACATTCAAAACTGTTTTGGACCCCTCATTCTTTATCTCAAATATCTTGGAATTGGTTATAGGTTCTTCGTCTTTGAACCATTCTACTTCCGGCAGTGGCTTACCATCAAACGTTGCCCTAAACGATGCTAGACCTTTATTAAAAACTTTCGCGTTCTTTGGGCTATAAACAAATTGTGGTTCTTTCACCTCTTCGATGATACTGAGCTGGCAAGAAGTTTCTACCTCTCCGCCATTGTTTGTTGCTACACACCTGATTTCGCTGCTCTCGTTCATTTTCGTTCGACCTACATTCAACGTTGAGTAATTTGAATCGATTTTCGTTCGAAATCGTCCGAAAGGCTTCAAAACTTCCCCATTCCTGTACCACGTAATAACCGGCTTCGGTTTCCCTGTAAAATCAACTCGCAAGGTAACCTCCTTCCCCTCAGTGCATTCTGTATCTTCTAAGGTCTTTATAAATTGTGGACTGATGATTGGCTCTGTCACAACAACCTTTGCGAAGCATGTTGCCTGTCCATTCTTGTTCCGCAATGTACACTTGTATTGCCCATGGTCCTTTGACTCACATTTGCAGATTTTCAAAGAGCAATTTCCTGACGATTTATCAATGGTAATTACACACTTTTCGCTGCTTTTCACTAGCTTTTTGTTATGATAAAATTCAACTTGTGGTTCTGGAAAACCTTCAAAACTAGCATCTAAAACGAGATCAAATCCTTCAACCACTGTCGTATCTTTAAATTGTTTTGTGAAATTTGGCCTTCTCTCAGCTTCCTTGACACTAATCATTGCAGACGAAGTAACCTTTCCGAACTTGCTTTGAGCCACTGCGGAGTATTCTGCCTCATCTGTGAGTTTAGTGTTCTTTACAATTAACGTATGTGTGCTTTGGTCTCGCTGCATTATGCAACGATCACTCTCCATTATATCCTTTTGGTCTCTGTACCACTTCACGTCAGGTGATGGATATCCTCCGACCTTTACTGTAAGCTCCAACAAATCACCTTCTCTGACGACAAAATCTTTCAGCTTTTGAACAAACGACGGTTTCTTCGGAGTGTCAGAATCAAAATCCACTGGTAATTCTGCAGAAACGTCTTGTTCAGTAAAGGCCTACAAATAAAATATATATCAAATAAAAATAAATAAAAGCAAAATTTCATCGGTGAGTATGTCTCGATTTATATTTGGTCCTTTCCTTGTCCCAAAAGTTGGCTATTATTTATAATAGCTTGTTTCCTTGTCCCAAAAGTTGGTTATTATTTATAAAAGCTTGACCACGTTCGTTGTTTCCTAATAAATCACTTGTAACGTTTCCTGATAAATCAACAGCTTTTTTGAGATCACACAAAAATTGTTTCAAAACTGGGTGTTTTTTTTTTACAAAAATTCCAGCTTTTTTATCAAATCTTGTGTACAGACATACAAAATTACAGTTTTTTATTTAATGTTTTCTAAAGTGATTTTGTATTTATGTAATACTGTGTTTGTTTGCTTGTTTATTATACGTTGTTTATTTTGTCTACATTGTTTATTCATCAGTATTACAGTGGTTGGCCACCCTGGAAATTAATAAACCACTGACAAAAAAATCACAGCAATGAGCAATGGAGATATGACTACAGTTTCTTGCAGCTGCTAGCAAAAATACAAAAATATTGATGAAAATGATTTGAAAATAATTTAACATTATTTAAAAAGCTGACTGACGTGATAAGTCAATTGTTTCTTCAAAGTATTAATGAAAACTAACTTAAATGCTTGGCAAATGTAATTATAACTTTGAGGATGACTTGACCTACCTTTAAGCTGAAAAACAAGCCAGCAAATGCACTCCCATCCCCTTGGGGGTAGTACCATTTGACGTGGATAGGGGGGTGTGTCCTATATTTTTGAGTCTGAAAATGTCTCTTAAAAGAATATCATTTTGGTTCTAAAAATTAAAATTTTCTATATTTTTGGGTAAAATATTAAGAAATAGCATAGACATGTTAATAAAAAGATGTTACAGCATAGTAGCATGCGCAATACTGTTATATTTTTGGGTTTGGGTTTTCGTTCCATTATATTTTTGGGTCAGCTCAAGATTTCCATGAATACGCCCCCCTATCCGAGTTTGATGGTACTGCCACCCCCCGGGCTTTTGTTTGCAGTGACTATCGCGAAGAAATGTTCAAGAAAATCTTTAATTACTGTAAAACACTCCACTAGTCGCTTGCCTTTCCAAAAATTTAAAAAATAAATAATAATATTTATATTTTACAAAACCCACGTGTCTTTTATTTTCACGTGAATGGAAATCGGCCCACAGCATGTCAGTTTTAATATTTTTCTTGAAATAGCAATCTTTTCTGACTCACCCAAAACCAAACAATTGGACTATCCTCTAATCTCGGCAAGCTAAGCCGAGCCAAAGAAGCCAAAAGAAATAAAATCCTTGTCAAAACAACGTAATGTAATATGGAATTGTGTGTTAAAGACAAAAATAAACCAACCAAATATCCACATCCCAAGTTTAATTTTAAAGATTGCTAGTTACTGAAGTCGGAATCGTTAATCCTAATTGAAGTCGGAATCGTTAATCTAAATATGTGCACAATGAGCAATCGTAATTAATTGTGATTTTTGAAGTTGGGCGGTTCGGACTGGAGTAAACAAAAATTGGATGGCCACATGCCAGAAAGTGAACAAAAATGAGAAATGAGTAAAGGATATCAATTATTAGTGACTTGATGATTTTAAAAACAAAGCAATTTTTTGTTGTCCATTGCTTCAATAAATATGATAAATTTGATATATGTATGATTTTTGCTGTAGACATAAAATGTGAAGCATCGTAATACGAGACTAAAAATAGGAACAAACCTGAATTTCTTCTTCAACTGGAATCAAACCATTGCCTCCATGTTTCTCATTTGAGTCAGAATCTGATGATGCAAAATAATCGCTGTCCTTGTGCTTCTTTCCAGTTCTCGCAACTTTCACAGGCGACTTGGCATCCGATTCCATATCTGGGTCATCCCCTGATGTTGTTGAGTATATCTTCTTGGCTTCTTTGTCCTTCATTTGCTTGGTGCCCCGCTTTTCTCTTGAAACTTGGTCCTTCTTTAAAGATCCCCTTCTTGAGATTTTCTTCGGTTCATCGACTTCAGTGTCGGACGACGAAGATTTTAGGCCATCGACTTCGACAAGCGAAGAAGATATCACTGTCTTGCGTTGATCTAAATATGATATTAAGAAAAATTAAAACGCCTTGTTTGAACTCAAAAAGATAAAACTGTTAATGTCTCATTGGCTCGTACGTCGAACGCATACCTAATTATATTAAGAAAACACGCAACAAATCACAAAACTCTACCGCAACCAAATGATAACAAAACTTGCAGCAAGACTAAATATCTGTTTTTGAGAGAAACATTCCCTTGCAAATGCCAATATTAAAAAAACAAGGCAGCGGATATGGTAACACATACTCTTTACATTGTATGCGTACCTTTGATGTTTTGTAAAGATCAGACTAAGATACATGTCTAGCATTACAATTAAACGACAAAAGGTACTCATGAATACAATACAAATGAAAGAAAACTGTTGGGTGTAAATATTTCTGGTCACATCAAAGCAATATTTTTAATGAACACCCAAAAACAAAAGCATGTCTAGGTAGTTAAATACTGATTTCCCCCAAATTGAACAATGACCTATCTATGCAATTAACCAATACATTAGTGACATCATTCATATCTCTGCAAAACGTCGAAAGCTCTTCCACAAGGAAATTGCTGTACTATCTTGCCTAACTGAGAAACATAAGTTTATCAAGTAACGGTAAGACGTTATGATCCTGAATGAAATTAAAGAAAATCAAGCACTTTGAATGATATGCAAATTGCAGTACAAACCAAAATTTATAAAACAAAACAATATTTGTATGTCCTAATTCCTAAGGTAATATAAATTCTATGAATTCCACCAACACCACAGTTGCTGCAAAATTTAATTAGATGCGTTTAGGTATGCGAATGATCTTATTGTCAACCAACAATGAATTTCAGTTTAAAAAGTCAAAGTAATAAGATGTTTGTTTACAAATGGTGTTTCATATATATACTTCTATGCAGTATTATATTTTTTCCATAAAATCCCCATTTCTTAAATTTCTAAAAATCGGATACATGTATTTTGAAACGTCTTTTGGCAAATTTCACACAAGTTTTATCAGAGAGAAAATTACATAAACTCGAAAATGCCTTGCTCGAATCCAATAGTCAATATCGTGTCTTAAAACCTTTCTGTTCAGAATAATTAAAGTATGAGATGATGCACAAGATGATGCAGCAATTCTTATTGAAGATGAAAATTGTATTCCCTTTTGTGTTATAGCAAGTCCCACGTATAAGAAACGGACATACCGGGTGTCCCAAAAAAATGGTAATATGTTTGATTAAGGGTAGTTAATTTTGGCTTACGCTCTTAAAGGATCGTGTTTTTCTGGAACGGCGGTGTTTTGAAAACACTTCTGAACAATGATTCAAAAAAAATCAGTTGTCCATCACTAAATATTTCGAAAACTAAAATTGGTGCTTCATTTTGGTAGATTTTAGGTAAAAATGCTGAAAAAAGAGAAAGCACTTCATAGCGGCTGCATCCATAAATAAGCGCTTAATTTTCAGTTTTCGAATTTCTTTCTGAGTGTGTTTCCAAGCACCTTTTAAATTCATTTCGTAAAAAGATAGTTTAGGAGATCCAAAGACGCAGTTTAGACGAAAATCTAGACCTCTGGTTTTGAGTTGGAGGCATATTTGAACTTTCAGAATTAAGATCTCGACTCTCGATTCACAAATAATAACAACCTAGGTATTTTTTTTTTTTAATTGACTACCGATAAATATTTAAAAATTTTTTGAATAACTTTGAATTAAACTCGAAGGGTTAGCCTTGATTAAAGCTGTTACCTTTTTTGGGGACACCCGGTATAAGAAACTGAAAGCCTGTCATCATGGGGAATCTTTTCTCCTTGATAAGAAACTAGACAGCTTGATATTGTTATACTTCTTATAAATGATGAAAAAATTAAATAAATTTCATTCAAACGCTTTCCTTTTTTCAAAAGATTTATTCAAAAATTTCATTCAAAAACAATTTTCCAGCAAAAAACCAACTGAATCAACTGAACAGCAAACAGCAATACAGTACAGATAGCCTGTCTTCCAGAAACAGTCACCAGTTTTAAAAAGAATAGTCAGCAAAATAAAACGGCAGTTTCTTGTCGGATATAAAAGAAATCAGCCAGCCTATTTTCAAGATATTTCCTCACGTATAATAAACTAGACAGCCTGCTGATATAAAAATTTGAGTTTCATATATGCGGGGCCTTTAGAATGAATTCAATACATGGAGAAAAGAGAAATTGTACATTTCTTACAAATAATGAAAAAAGGTGATAAAATCAATTATATCCTTAAGGGCAGTAGCAGTTGCAAAAATTTATTTGCGCCATACTTGCGCCATATCTGTTGTTGTTGTTGTTGTTGTTGTTGTTGTTGTATCACCATAACAAAAACAAACACTGCTGTCGCGGGCATTTTAATTCAAAATTAGGGAAAATGATTGTCCAAACCCACAACACCTCCAATGTGCGCTTCTTCTGTAATGCCATAACACAGTCTGAATAACAAGTCCAATAAAAAGAAGTTATTTCAGTCAATCATTACATTTTTGAGGATTTAACGTATTTGAGTCCCTAATTACTTGCACCATACCACATCCCACGTCAAAAAACAAAACACCGTTTAACAACCTTAGATACTAAGTAAACCATTGAATCAAATTACACGGGAAATTTCTAAAAATATTTGAATGAAAGAAGACCTGTGTGCCCACACTGTCCATTGTAGCCATGTTCATATTTGCACGTCGGGATGTACCTACTATTAAACGCTGGTCTGTAACGACAATGTCCTCGCTAACATTCGTTAATGCTTGCAGCAGGGATTTAGTCTAAGCTAAAAATGAGCAAGACAGGCTCAAAATTAAACACGTGAGCGTTCGGGGAATGTACCCCTGAAAAATGTTTTGCGACCACGACTTTCGGGTTGGCTTGAAGCGACTCTTAAAGATTCTCTCATTCCAAACACTTCTTTTTATTGACTGACTGGAGGTGGGAGGAATTCATAAAACAAGGAGATGGTATTTTATTTCAATGAAAGAATCCAATTCCCTTTCAATTTTTCAAATTTAAACGTAGCCAAGCTGATCCCCCACAAAAACTCTGAGATTTTAAACAAGGGGGGTTGAGCCCCGTGAGCCCTTCTAGGTCTACAACCCTGTACCTCAGGCTGTAATTTCTTTTGTCTATTCCGCAGAGGTCATGCTCAGGTGGGAAGATCTCCAATGATCAATGATCAAATTCCACAATGACCAAATAAATGAAAACGAAACGACGTATCAAATGAAATAAGCGTAAACAACAAATCCTTAAGATTTAATTTCTTTCCAGTAAAGGCTGTTGCTACCGTTTGTATGATAGTTCAGGCTTATCCTTTTCAAACCACAATGTTTGGAAAAGAGAAACTTCTACACGAGACCGAAAAACAAAATTTACGCTGGTGTGGGTTGAAGCATTTTTGCATGGTCCATTCTTGCGATGCTTTCGTGTACTCGGACTGTTCAAGTCACTTTCAGATGAATGAATTGAGAGAGTGAGACAGTATCTACTTTTGCCATACGTTTGTGTATATTTTGCAGAATACAGTGAAACCCCGCAAACAATAACCTACTTTTTTTACAAACAGACTGAATAGGTTCTTATAAATGTGGCACTATTACTTTTTCCAGGGTGAGGTTCTTATCAAAAGAGTCTATATTGCTACTTGATGTCTGATCCTCTAGCATTAGATTATGAAAAAATTTAGCTGCATATTGTCACAAAATGACCAATTTCTAAACTTTTTTAAATTTGATTTTGCACTTTAAGCGTTAAAAATCCGACGTACCATTTCATAAGAACATAAATATATATCAGTCTGTTTTTGGTTCTTATCTTTGGGTACCTTTTTCTAAAAAATCAGTATGTAGGTTCTTATTTTTCTTGTTTGCGGGGTTTTATTGTATTTCAAACAGCAACGGGGGAAATTTTTGCATAGCCTATTTTTGTCAAGAGTTTGTGCACTTATTCGTATGACACCAAGGATAACGAAAGGCATATGACACCAGGAAATGCTTTATCTGAGCAATTATCTGGTTTGTATTGTTTTTATTCTAATTTGAAATTTAGTGAACCAGCAGCACATAAGAAAGGCCAAGAACTTCATATCATATTACGTGCTCATAGGTTTTGCCCTAATTTCTCACAAACATGTTTTTACAACAATGCGCAAACGATGTTTCTCATAACAGACTAATGAAAACAAAATCAAAACGTTTTAGACAATACTTGAATGAAAAAACCTAACAACTTTCCCTACCAACCATATAAACCCGACCATAAATCATATCGTGTTTTCTTTGAACTTTTTAGCCAACAAAATTTAAAGTCAATCAAAAGCATAAATAAAAGGTACCAAGTTACCAACATACCAACATAACCACCCATACCAACCAAAAATTATTATAAAATTTCAACAATGTTTATGACCATCAACAAAAATGTGTGAAATGCGTTCGATATACGAAACAAATTAGAAAACAAACCTAAATCAATATCATCTTCACTTTCCATCATGTCGGTGCTCATTCCTCTTGCAAGATCAATTTTAAACTTTCCAACCGTCACCGGTTCTTCTTCTCCTTCGTCGCTGTCAGATGTTTGATCGACAATCACCTCACAGTACGTGCTCGCTTCCCCAGCTTTGTTTTTCGCCATACATTCATATTCACCAGTGTCTTCTCTTCTCGCAAGCCGAATCACCAAAGAACATATGCCTGATTTTCCATCCATCTCAAGGTGTATTCTGTCGTTTTCCTTCAGCAAGATATTTTCTCTGTACCACTCGACAGTTGGAAAAGGAAGGCCGTCAACTATGGCTTGTAACTGCAGCTTCTTGCCTATAGAATAACAAATTTTGAAAATCAGAACAGAGAAATGATGTGGTACGACCAACTATGACCCAAAAAATACGTTTTCTTTGCAGACGAGCGGCAAACACAATAACGACCTGAGATTAATTTACAATGTGGTTATAGCAGCTTCCTATCCATATCAGTCCACCAGAGCATCGCATGCAAACCAACGTCAATTCAAAAGTAACATTTGTCGAAAAAATTTGCTAAGGTTTTATTCACAAATGACAAATGGGACCTCTTATTTTTGCTCCAGCATTTGAATAACACAGACATCAAATGTCGGTTTTTTCTCAAGCCCCCTCAAGCAAGAAATATAACGGCGAGTATTGTGGAAGCAAAATATCTAGACCTAGAGCTGATCGAGACAAGTGCAAAGGTGACATTCTGGATTACTGCACAAATAGTTTGTGGTTTTGCGTTAATGATCCATGCAACAGCAGTTCCAAGCCATGTTATGATGGCTTTTAAATTAGTCAGTATGTCCAGCAATACAATAACAGTTTATTTCTTTAAAAATAAATAAATACACGGCCTCCAGTATTGAAAGCTTCTTACTATGCATGATATTTTTTGTAAGCAACCGCTTTATAATTAACTGTACTGAAATTTGTCTAATAATTTAGCAACCCCACTTCTGAAAGTCTGGTACCAACACCTACAAGTTTTTATAAGAACAGCTAACTCCAGTCTGAGTTTTTTATTTTGGTTATTATTTTTCTTCAACATATTTGATATGTAAACAAGCTTCAAGGCAAATGCAGTAAGCAAAATGTACTATTTTCGAGCTGTTATGTTGATAGGAACAGTGTACATGAAGTACAAATGATATGCAACTAATTATGTGTTGCGATCTCTGTAGAAAATGGTGCATCTTTGTCTCTTTTTTTCTTATTTTTTGGAAAATTTCAGCCTGGTGTTTCTTATAAAGGTCGTTCTCAGAAAAGAAACGTATATATTATTTTCAATTACCGAGCACTATTTTTTATTTTTTAATGTTATTTAAGCTCCGTACTAAACATCTAAGCAACCATTTATGCAATTTGAATTCCAAATTTTGGTTTGAAACTAAGTAATTTCAGCACTACCTAATAATATCCAAAGTTGCTCAAAAAACACTAGTGTATGGAATTGCAAATGATGCTTGAAATAAATTTACTTTAGATTTTGCAACGCAAATAACAATGCAAGTGGGCAAAATCGATACCAAAGAGTAACTAAAAGCAATTAACGCTTTCACGCCCGGTTTTGCTTCTGCTAAACAGGCAAATTATATGCACGCTTTCTTTTGCAGGGGGTAGCACATGCAAGCCAATTAAATTTAGATGATAAACTTACGTTGAAATATCTTAAATTTATTCAAAGTTCCACACATTTTTACCTCCTGTAAATATGACTTTTTGAGCTGTTTGTTAGTGAGCCGTATAACCCTTTCGGGTGTGAAAGGGTTAAATCAATATTAAGTTTCTTGGTAATTCATTAACATTATACTAAAAGTTGTTTGGTTATCTTTAAACAAGCTTCATACAGAAAAAATTCTTAATATCTATCTAATTCTTAATATGAAAGCACATATCTATTTAAATATTTAAGATAGAATGCTCTATCGGGGCTCTATCCGACGAAAGAAACATTAAACACACGAATTTAGCAACGAAATCGCAAAAAGTTGTAAACATTTTCTTCAGAAGGACCATGACACAAAAGCAACTTATTTATAATCAATGAACAATGAGGTCATCTTTTCAGTGTAACTGAAATAACATGCACACACCTTTTTCAATTCGGCAATTTGCCCAGGGGTGCAATACCATCTAACTCGGATAGGGGGACGAGCCCAAGGAAATCTTGAGCTGACACAAAAATATATTGGAACGAAAACTCAAAAGCAAAAGTATAACAGTATGGTGCATGTTATGATGCAATTTTGTTGCCTGTAACATCTTTTTATTAATATCTCTATGCTATTTCTTAATATTTTACCCCAAAATATAAGATTTTAAATTTTTAGACCCAAAAATATAGGACACGCCCTCTATCCAAGTTAAGTGGTACTGCCCTCATCCTGGGGCAATATGTACAGGGTTCTAAAAGTGTATGCTATAAAGTAGAGAGGGAATCTATACCAAAGAGTTATTAAGAAAAGTAGGATTTTTCTTTTTCTTATTATTTGCAAACCGTAACTTATCTCTTGCATGTGTTTTCCAAAATAGCTCAAGTGACGATCTTGTGCAAACCCAAGATACTTGAAAGCGCTGCACTACCTAATGTCATGACCAAAGCGACCAGCAAAGGATGGGTTAGAAAATACAACAATTTAAATGGGCTCTTACAAACATCCAAGGACATAATTTGGAAAGATAAACCGTGGTTTTCCACAAGTCTGTGAGGAGTGTTCACCTTGTGACAGGATGGGATGTATTTGAATAAATCTGATAAAGATAACAAGCATGCCAACCATATTTCAACTCGTGCAGAGCTCATCTGATCGCCACAATTCAGCTGTCTAACCACATTTATTTGCATGTTTCATAGAATTTATATACAACAATTAGCAGAAGGAAAACTGTCTCTTCATAGAAGTATTAAAGAATTATACTTTCGATAAACAACATATCTAATACATATTATTAATTAAAATATTTGGTAAATGCTTCCTTTCAGTTCGTGCAACTCCAGGTACCGTATCCCAGATCTCCTCCCTCTTCAGTTACAGCTTATCCTCAAAAGTCAATAAGGTCATCCGTGTGTCGGGCATGAAATTATTTGATCGTATAAAACTATCCGGCTATGCTTAAAACAGCTAAGTATATTCACAACAATGCAACAACAAAAATCACAAAATAGAGAAGACAACTGTTACAAACAAAAAACTGTTGATGTTACAAACGAATTAGACTTGCCCCAAGTCTATTTTGTGCCAAATCACAAATTTTTATTTCGTACTCAATATGTCTAGGGAATGCCATATCGAGGGAATGCTATGAAATCCCTTCACCTCGGTAAGCCGATATCCAACGTAGCCGGGATTAAATAACTCGGCTCGTGTAAGTAAACAGGCCCTTTATAAGTCTTTTAAATTGTATAAGAACGTCAGACAGTTTCTAAAAAATTGCTAAAATGCTATAAATAATAAAACAATTAGTTTTAAACTCAATAAACTGGCGTTACGTTTTCTGCTAATTAGAAAATGTTGTTTCTCAAAATAGAGTTGATTGGTCATTGCATTAAACAGTGAAACGGGAGTGAATTTAATGTTCAGTTGATTTGAAAATTGAACAATGTCGATCTTCTGATATCTTCCTGTTTCGATCTCAATTCGAAACTCACAGCGCCAAGGAGAAATGTCTATGTACCGGCAATCTATCTCCTACTATTCGATGTTCGTCAACATATTCCTTTCCTCTTGCATGTAACATGTTACATATTCTTCTTGTAACAGTATTTTTATTTTATTTTATATAGTTTCATACAGTTTCATTTCAATTTCTTTGTAGTATGTATAATTGACAACAACATTGAATGTTTTTGTTCTATGCTCTATGTTAGGCCACATCACAGAGGTATCGTTTTTGTAGCGTCTGTTTGATTGAAATTTTTAAATTGACGAATATTTAAAAAATGTTTACTCATACTTAAGACGCTCTTTTACAATCGACAATAAAAAGCTTCGTAAACCTTACTATATAGAGCCAATAGTTAATTACTAAATGCCTAACAAACAAAATACAGCGGTCCTCTCACTCAAGAAGGCAATTTTTAATGGGTGAAAATTTGCCGTATCAGAACAGCAGAATTATTTAAACAAAAGATTCAAGCCAGAACAACAACAAAAACAATAAAATTCTTAAAAATGAATTTCATACTTAACACAACTAAAAATTTATAACAAACAAAACCATAAAACTTAGTTCTCATCCCAGTGTTTACTTTGATATTTGATTGAGTTGCCTCGTGAAAGCTCTCATCCCAATAGTAGCTAAATCACGCTTTCATTCCTGAGTCTCCAATCTAGCGTTATCCAAAATTTCCCCTTCCGAGCCGGATCTCCAAAAATGGTTAAAATCAGTAAAATATTTGAACCAAGGGTTTTGTAACGAAAGAAACGCAAAACTAGAAAGTAGAAATATAAGAATAAAATTCTAACTTACCCTCTTTTATCCGAACATCAGTAATTGTCTTGTGAAACTTCGGCGAAATACTGTCTTCTGATTTTCTTCTTTGTGGAATTTTGTGTTCATCAATAGCTGAAGAATCACTACTAACATCAAGCATTGCCTGACACGAGATGCGGCCTTTAGAGTTAATTGCAACGCATTCGTAACATCCCATATCACTCTGCTCGCAAGCAGTGATACTGATAGAGTGTACTCGGTTTTGCAGCCCGAATTTCACTCTCGTTTTCTCACGTATTTGTACTCCGTCTTTTAACCACGCGACTTTGGGCGATGGTTGCCCAATTATGCCCACTTCAAATTTCACATCCTGGCCATTCACCGTGTCGATATCGTGGAGCGAGGATATAAACTCCGGTGGGAAATCCTGTTCTTCCTCGCTCGCACTAGCAGATGTAGGACTTCGTGCAAACTCAGAAGTAGTCGCTGATAAAAGCTCCGGATCCTTGATCGTCAATGTAAACTGCTTTCCTGGTACTGCTACGAAAACATGACTATTTCCTAGTCGTGCTTTTGTGACCGTATTGTCTAACGAAATCGTTGGAACTGAGTTGACCGTACCAATATCAAGATTTGTTGCAATTTCTTCATTCACAATTACTTTTGACGAAGCATCAGAATCGTGAACAGTCACGTGCGCCGTTGTTGTACACTTTCCGAATTCATTTTTCGCAACACATTGATATTCACCTTCGTCTTTTTGCCGTGTGTTTTGCACAACCAGCTTATCAGTTCCATCTTCTCGGCTTATTTTACATCTCGATGAGCATTTCAACTGTTGTCCATTTCTGAACCAAGAAACCTCGCGTTCTACATTTTGTTCCAATTTGACTTCGAGTGTAAATTTTTCACGTTCGCAGACATTGATATTTTGCAACGTCTTCGAAAATACAGGCGCACAATGTGTACCAATCACATTGAAAAATGCTTCAGAAACAACTGAGCCGTAGTTATTGGTCGCTGCACATTTGAATATACCACAGTCATCTTCATCAACTTTCTTTATGGCAAGGTTATATTTATCCTCGTCTGATGTCATGACAAATCGCTTACTTTCTCGTAGCAAGATATTGTTTTTGTACCATTTTATTTCAGGTTTTGGTTTTCCCCGAACAACCACATCAAACTGAACCGAACCCCCTTCAGTCACCTGTTGCTCAACCATTTCAGTCACAAACTTTGGAGGTTTTCCTTCGCCTTCAATGAACAATGTAGCAGAACACGAAGCCTCGCCTGCATTGTTGACAGCAACGCATTTAAATTTGCCTGAAAAATCAGTGCTCGCTCTCTTCATTATTAACATGTGCTTATCCTCATCTTTGAACAGATGAATCCCTTCTCTCTCCACAAGCAATTTACCATTCTTATACCATTCAACTCGCGGCGATGGCTTGCCTTTCACTCTGACAAGAAATTGGCAACGCTCACCTTCTTTAACATAAACATTATCCGCCGTTTTGGTAAACATTGGTGCCACTATGCTTTCTTCGACCCGCAAGTGAACCTCACATTCTTTGTGACCGTGTGAATTCTCTGCTATAAATATGATCGCTCCTTGTAAATAAAGCTCTGCTTGTTTGATAAATAGCTTCCATATATCATCCTTGTGTTCGACTGAAAAATGAACATCGTCAGCAACATCTTGGTCTCCCCACAAAAATTTTCCAGTTGGAAAAGGCTCGCCAGCCGTACGAAACACAAGGCACACAGAGTCACCTTCAAAAACTCGAATGTCCCCAGGTTTCTCCAGAATAACAGGTGGTCCAACTGCACTTATCACAGGTTTCTCAGCATGCAACTTTTCCTTCACATGTTGATGCACAGGTAATGAAGACACGTATAGCTCCGCTGTACACTGAGTCCTGCCAAGCCGGTTTGAAATCAAGCAATAGTATCTTCCCGAATCATCTTTTCCAACATCTGGTAAAAACAATGTGCTGTGGTCCTTTGTTGTTTGGATTTCAACTCCATAATCCTGTGTTAAATATATCGAATCCTTGTACCATTCTACCTCAGGGTCTGGGTTCCCTTCAAACGAGACCTCAAAAAGTGCATCGCTTCCTTCAATGAGCTCTGTACTTTTCATTAATAAACAAAATTTTGGAATTGAAGCTCTTTGTTGAGACTTGGACTCATCGACTTTTAACTCAGCTTCACATTCGTCGCGACCAATCTCGTTAATTGCAATACATTTAACAATCCCTGCGTCCATTCGAGTAATCCTTTGCAGTAGCAAACTATGCAAACACCCGTCAACGTCGATCCGGCAGTGATCGTGCTCGTCAATCATTGCGTTATTTAAATACCACGCTAAAACGGGGGTAGGGTTACCAATTACCTCAACGTGAAACACAACTTCCCCTCCTGATGGTATGCGAACTGATTCCAGTTTTTTGACAATAAAAGGAGCTTGTACTTCTGGGGATGTAGCAAGAATATCTTCAACACTGCTGGCAACAACTTCCTCTGACACAACTTGTTTCCTCCTAAAAAAAAAAATGTTCCAACGGTGCCGTTAAGCAATTCAAATTACATTATAATGCATGTAGACCACATACTGTAAAAAGATTTATCATATACATCCAGATGTTTAAAAACTGCACACCATTTTGAGGAAAATCCTACGAAAAACACGACTTCAAACCCTAAATTAAATATTCAACTAAATCTTCCCTCTTCTCGTTGTCAATAAAAACATTATAATCTGGAAGGCATGCAAAGATAATGTTTTAACAATAGTAACCTCGCGACGATATGGACCGTATTCTGTTGCCAGCATGTGTACACGAGGTTGATGACAATTAGCCTGACATGTAACTAATGACTGGATAATAATCATAATTAAATTGGATTGAAGATAATCGTAACGCAATGGGGAGTAACAATAATATTATTACGCTCTAGATTAGTCAACGAAAAACATTATTTGTTTCATTGTATAAAACATCACAGCGAAATCGAATTTACCAAATAAACAATTTTCAATGAAAAATAAAATCTCTCCAGATCAACAACCAAACCACAAAATCTAATTACTAATTTGGTAAAACGATGAGGTTTCCTGACCTGCTAATTGGTTTTCCGTGTGAGCCATTTTCATAAGCACTGCTCATAGAAGAATCGTCAGCTGAAAATTCACAACAAAATAAACAATTTTAAAATTTGCACCAAAATACAAACAACAATAATTGCCGCTTACAGCACACTAATAATTCAAAGAAAGGTTTAGATTCAAAACAAGGTAAAGTGCGAGCTGTAAAGTAAACCCAGAAAGGACTCCGCAATAATTCAATAAGACAATTCCATTCGTTTGTTTTCCAAAAAACTACGAACAATTATAAATTTCACGTTACAGATCTTAACATTACAACGTCATGATGCTCTACGAAAGCAACACGTTTCCCAACTCTTCACGCTGAAGGGAGCGTGGCGCAGTGGCTGCTGAATTGTCAATGCTTGAGCGACCGGGGTTCAAATTCCAGCCGCTCCTCCAAAAGTTCGCGTAGCTTTCCGTCCTTTTAAGGTCGATAAAATGAAATCCAGTTTGCTGGGGTCTGTGAATGGTTATGTATAACCCGTGTTCCCTGCTGCAAAATTTAAATTATTTCAGTGTATTTGTATTTCCACGTTGTACTCACTTAAGAACTTGTCATGGATCTGAACCTCTCTATTTATAGTTGATGTTCTCAAACATTACAGCGAAATTCATTTCTAATTGCAGTTCGTCTTTGTATAAAAATACAACCAATTATTGGAAAAACTTCTCAGCAATTCACGAACGTCAAGAACAAGGTACAAAAATGTCTCCATCCAAAAAAAACTGTGGTATTAAAATCATGATTAAAATCCTATGGGTTTTGGAAATCCTTAGAATTATATATCGAGCAATTGGAAAATGTATCCATTATCAGAATACTCTAAAGTTTTCATACGGTGTAATCTTTATGAAACGTTTTATATTATTTTACATACAGACGTATAAATAGGCTTATGACACTACCCCGGGGACAAAAAAGTTCCGCCGTTTGCTGGGCTATCCTGGAAATTCTGCTCGGTAAAGTTAACGCAAAAAATGCCCGAAAGAGTAAGGGCCTGTTCATATGGAAGAATTTCATCCCGCCTACCGGGATTCACGCATAAACTTTGTTGTCTGTCCATATGAAAAGGCGGGCTGGCCCGGTAAGCGAGATCTCACTTGAACACTACTCGGATATCTCGGTGGGCGGGATGGAAATTTTCCCATGCGAACACTCCATCCCACTTACCAGGATGAAAAAGAGTCAACTGCGCATGCGAAATCTTGTCTACATTGATCGAATTAAATTTATCAAATTATGCGCACACGTGAAAATTTCCATCTCGGCAGGCGGGATGGAATTCTTCCTTATGAACAGGCCCTAACTTAGATTTAGAGACATCACTTGCGATAAATCTAGGCACAAAACAACGAAAATCGAAATAGTGTGTTTCTTTAGATATCGAGTTGAATTTGAAACATTTCTGGAATTGGTGCAACTGTCTGCGATTGATGCAACAATCGCAGAGAGCAAAGGGGGCTTATTTTAATTTTGGATATATTTTCCATTTAGGATGACAGAATTTGTCAAAGAAATTGCTGATCAAAATCAGAACTTTACCACATATGTCAAATCTAAAACAACAAAACTGAAATAATATGCTTACTCTCGACAAGTAGTTCGCCTTGGCATAAAGACGAACCAAATTTGTTGCTTGCTTTCACCGTATAAATTCCTTCATCATCCATACCAACATTTCGAATGCTGAGCATCCCCTTTCCTCCTCCGTCGCAGCTCATGTTGTGTCTGCAGTCTCCACGAACGGGAAGTCCATTGCGAAACCATTCTATTTCAGGAATTGGATCCCCGGTGACTTTCACTTTTAACTGACAGGATTTTCCTTCACCTGAGTAAGCTTTTGTGAACGGTTTGACGAATTGCGGAGGCTCGCCTAAATAAAATGAAAAAAAAGAAATTTCAAGCTTTTAAATATAATGGTTTTCGTCACTCAAGAAATAAGTGAAATAATTGGTAGCATAAAACAATGAAATACTTGGCGGCATAAAATAATTTTATAATACCAAGATTTCCTCTCGTTATTGCCAAATATTCGGAAATTCCTGATCGAAAAAACCAAAACCTTGTGAGTGTTTTTTAAAAGTTTCTTTTCCAAGACCTAGTGAGTATTTTCTAATAACTTCTTTTCCATAAAATTAATTTGTGTTTTTGTAGCCTCGTCCTTCATCTTTAAAAAGTTTAAATATATTAAAATACGGAAATTATTTACTACAGGTAACGCAATGTCAAAAATAGAATAAAGAGCATTAAAAATGTTTAATGTTGCGAACTTCAAACAATTCTAACCTATTTCAGGGACAACAGAATCCTCTCTCTCCACAGGATGAAGACAAAATTTTGGCACCCAACCCCGTTCTTGATTCCCGGACTGTGTTTCGACAGTTTCGACAAAACAACGGTCACTGTGCTCTTCGATAACACAAACAATGTCCCCTGTCGACAAACTCAATTCGTCTTTTCGCTTTGGCGCGTAGGCCGTCGCAACAACAAATATGCTTTTGCGAGTTTTGTAGTCTTGTGATGGTGTATGACTTTCTCTTTGTCGTAAGTCTAACTTGGAAATACCCATTAAACCTCGAAGCATGTTCACCGATTCCTGAAAAAGAACTTAAGTTATAAGAAGTTTTTCACATTCCCAGAAAAAATCCGAAACTGCACATAATTAGACCTAAAAAAAATTTGGAAAATTTCATCAAAGTATTTGATAGTCCAGACATAAGTTGCTATTTCCAGCCATTGTGAAATTTTAGAAGCCCTGGATTTTTCACTGACGATAATGCATCAAAAACCCGAGTGAAATTAGGAATTTAAAAATTAAAGTATTGGCAATCTTTCAACTGACAGTATTAACATTGATCAAATTTCAAAACAAAAGATGGATTCTCCTTGGAACCGTTCATAGAACCGATCAACAATGTCAACGGATCAAATTTACACTGCTTTGTGAAGGCCTATTTACACGTGGAGAGATCTGATCAAAAGCAAACTTTGCATTTCTTTGCTATTTCTAGTTTAACATAACATGAGAAGTGAGCCCGATTAGGTGAGATCCGTGAGAAAGGAGAAAGATTTCATTTGAGCAGGATCTAAACACACAATACATGTCATGTTTGGTTCTTTATGATGTTTTGCCATATGAAATACCAAAATAAATAGAAAACCAAGAAGTCTACCGGATATAAAACTATTTTTGCAATTTTGCATGTTATCAAAAGCCATGTTTTGTACTGGGAGAAATAATATTTTGTACTGAGCGTTGTAATGCTCGCCAAATAAATCGTGCAAAAACACAGGTAAGATCTTCAAATAAAGAATTCCATCTCGAAAAGCTAACCAAAATATTTAAAAAAATAAATCTTACTAATTCTTATTAACCCTCACACGCCCAAATTTAGTTCTGATAAACAAGCAAATCTTATCTCACTTTTATTTTACAGGGGGTAAGACATACAAACCAACTTAAGTCAGCAAATAAACATACGTTTAAACATGTGAAATTAATGCCAAGTTATTTCTGCAATTACCTCCTGAAAATATGACGTTTTACGTTGTGTATCAGTCGACCATGCGGCCCTTTTCGGGGCGAAAGAGTTAAAATTACAGCCATACCTTGAGCTTGTTGCTGTCCTCTCCCTTCGCATCTTTGTGTTTGATGATATCTTGAATCGTGACAGCGTAATAAAGAAGATGTTTTTGAGGACACGACAAGTGATCTTTGATGTTCAATTTGTGCTTGTTACAGTCCTGCAAAAAACATGCACCAATATGCAAATAAACAATGTATAAAAAGTTTCTCGTTCCCAAAAAAAAGTATCAAATATCACAGAAATTTTGATGAATTTATGTTTATATTTTTGAGACATAGACGAGCCAGGAAAGTAGTGACCTCTCGATAGTCGTGGGGGGGGGGGGGGGGGGGGGGGGGGGGGGGGGGGGGGGGGGGGGGGGGGGGGGGGGGGGGGGGGGG
>JAYJMH010081083.1:0-10779 GCA_036873815.1 Phacellophora camtschatica | reverse complement strand
GGGCCCCCCCCCCCCCCCCCCCCCCGCAAGCAAGAGTTGCTTCGTACATCCCTGTTTTGAGACATAACGCTTGCACCATAGTTCAATAGATATACATTTCAGGAATACACAAGCCTTCTAACGTAACTCACTGATATTTGAGCATCATTACATTAATTTTTCTAATAAGAAACGTGGCTCTGGGCTTTTTAGTACGGTTCATTATTAATTTTGGGCCCAATTTGCATAGTAAAAATTTATTGCAAAGTTCCTTAATTTTCCATGAAACTGAATTTGCATAATTTACAATAATTCATTGAGAACCCCTGAACAAAGCTTTCTGAGCCCAGAAAATTACGAAAAAGAACCTAATCATAGACAAAAATCAATACAATATCATTATTCGCCTGAACTGAAGAAAACAAAAGAAAACAATTTAACAAAAAATAGTTTCAACCAAACATCTGTTTCTACGTCTCATTTGCATAGCATAATTTCGACCCCGTCTATTTCTTCTGGTGCAATCTAGGCATCTGTTCACAGTGTATTACGTATCTATACTAATTGGCTTCTAAAAATTATACCTGGCCTTCTATTCCAAAACAAACGTTGCCTATGCTTTCCATTTAATCTAAACCCTCCACTTAAAAGGCTCGTTACGATAATGCAAGGATTGAATAAATGAATATAAATTCGAATTCGTACTTTGAAAAACAAACTTGATTCCAGCAATTCTTCTGCTTCTTTGGCTTTCATAATATAGCTCGTGTATTTCTTCAGTTTTGGTTCCTGAAAACATAATAAAAAAATTTACCTATAACAAGCAATCTAAACAAAAAGTAGTCTGGCTACAACTTCAACATTTAAACTCGAAACTTTATTGAGAAATTTTATTGAGAAAATTGTGAGAATAGAATGAAAAGCTTACAAATAAATCTATTTCCTTTGCTGAAGACTCGCTGAAGAAGAGGAAACTGGCTTAATTATAGCGACAGGGAGAAGGTCTAGTCTATGAAGAACCTTTAACATTGTGAAAATAGAATGAAAGGCTTACAAATAAATCTATTTCCTTTGCTGAAGACTCGTTGAAGAAGAGGAGACTGGCTTTATTAGAGCGATAGGGAGAAGGTCTAATCTATGAAGAACCTTTAACATTGTGAAAATAGAATGTAAGGCTTACAAATAAATATATTTCCTTTGCTGAAGACTCGTTGAAGAAGAGGAGACTGGCCTAATTATAGCAACAGAGAGAAGGTCTAATCTATGAAGAACCTTTAACATTGTGAAAATAGAATGTAAGGCTTACAAATAAATCTATTTCCTTTGCTGAAGACTCGTTGAAGAAGAGGAGACTGGCTTAACTAGAGCAACAGGGGAAGTTCTAATCTATGAAGAACCTTTAACATTGTGAAAATAGAATGTAAGGCTTACAAATAAATATATTTCTTTTAGCTGAAGACTCGCTGAAGAAGAGGAAACTGGCTTAATTATAGCGACAGGGAGAAGGTCTAATCCATGAAGAACCTTTAACATTGTGAAAATAGAATGTAAGGCTTACAAATAAATATATTTCCTTTCCTGAAGACTCGTTGAAGAAGAGGAGACTGGCTTAACTAATCTCCTTTTGGAGTGTATTTTCTGATTATGTACTCGCACTCACAATAGGTCTGAATTTGAACCTCTATATTAATTGTCTATAAGCGCCATATTCCCGCTACATAATGAATGATGGCAGTCTTTATCTGCTTGGTCTAATATAAAATATAAATGTATATATACATATGTTAAATTAAGGCCCCGCAATTAAGAAACTACCGATACAAAACTTCAAAGCTCAATTTCTTGAAAAGCAATAAGAAAGCAATATAAAATATTTCTAAACAGTAGGGTTCAATCTGAAATATTAGTTTCTTGAATCCGGGGCCTTACTGTATATATAAATATAGATACAGTATATATATATTGAAATCGGTGTTTCTAATAACATTAAACATTCTTTATCAGAATTAAAATAACATACCATTCTCAACAGAAGTTTGGCAAGATCGTCCGCTTCCTTCAACTTCTGCATCTCAGGCAGAATATAGCTGTTGAAGAAGAAAACATTTTTTTCAATATTGCAGAATGAAAAGTTCTAAAAAACTGTCAATACACTGAAGTAAAACATTTTAGAAATTCATCATGACTTTGTTACATTCATTTCAGTCTAAATTTATCATAATTTTTATACATTAAACTTTAAGATCTTAAATTAATCTTAAATTTGTTACATTCAAAAATCTGGCCGCAGGGAGACTTTTTCTCAGCCTGAATTTCTCTTTGTTCAGATTTTATTAGAAATTCATTTAAGCTATTTATTATTGATCTTTTCGCATTCAAAAACGCAATATGACCCACTGATTAGCAGTACAAAACGTCGTATCTATGACAAGTAAAAAACACGAAGTCCGTAATTATTTCAAAAACCTCAACAAAAGTCTATAATAAGGCTACAATAATCAGTAAGTTACATACACAGTTTGGTCACAAACTTACTTTCTGTGCACGATAAATAATTCTTTGACATTTCTGAAAATGACGTCCTTCTGTTTCTGCAGCTTGAGTGGTGCAATGGCTGCTTGCTCGATGAAATGCTAGAATTGAAAAAACGCAATTACAGAAGGTAACAAACTGTTTTCAGCTAAAAGTAATTTCAGGTGCTGATAGTTAACTAAAATAAATTTAAATTTTTGAAAAACCATGTAATTTTGCTATTGACCTTCAAACTTTCTTTTCCTGAACTCGCATGAAAAATCATAGACAGAGCGAATTCTCTCAACTGGAAAATCAAAACAAGCAGCCTGCGACCAACCCTATGTTTTGATTTTCGGGTTGAGGGAATTCATTTTGTCTTTAATGGATAATCGCTTTGAAATTGGCGTGTCGATTTCACTATTGTTACGAAATTTGCCTCTGTTGTTTGGAATTACAAAGTGATTGAAAAGAGGAGCTGAAAGGCTCAAAGATAAATTTTTTAATCTGTAATTGCATCATTGTTCTTCTAAATTGACAAAACAGCAATGTTTTCTAAAACTAATTTGGACTTTCCCCTCTTCTCAAAAAATAAATGTCTAAGATTAATAATTTTTGCAATTTTTAAACGTTTAACCGTTTTTGGGGTCACCCAAGCACACTCTGGTAAATTCGGTGAAAACTTGTCCTTGTGATTCGTAGTATCTTACATGAAGATTATAAAACTTCTCCGTGACATTTATAAACATGTGAAATGGTGTGAATGAACAATTTACTAAATTTTATAAATAGCTACCGGGTAGACCACGAAAATCTACACCACTTAAATCCAACCTACGATCGAACCCAGATCATTGAAAAAAATTCGAATCAAATTATTTGATTTGTTCTAGCTTGTTGCCGAAATCCTGAACTAATGCTCGATAGCATTCGGTCCTGTTTGATAAAAAATGACTTCCGAAAATTCGCTACAAAAAACTATCGATTTTTCCGCTTCTTAAATAAATGAGACATTTCCGGTGAGATTCCTGTCCACATTTTTTGCTGTTTTATACCAAAACTATAAATTTCCAAAAAAAGATGTTTTGAAACACAGCATGTTCCAAATGTAAAACGTAGATTGGAATATGACGGCAAACGCTTCAATTGATTTAAGAAGCAAGAAATCAATAGCCTTTTAAGGCAGATTTTTGAAAGGTATTATTCATGAAATATAAGAGAACGAAAGTAATACACCAAACAAGCTGGAACAAATCAATTTTCGAATGAGCAGCAAGCATTAAAACCAAGACGCTCACAAAATTTTTACACTTTTTCAAACGTTTAAACATTTTATTGACTCAGCCGATATCTAATGATTATTGACTCAGCCGGTATCTAGTGATTATTGACTCAGCCGGTATCTAATGATTATTGACCCAACCCGGTATTAAATAATTATTGACTCACCCGGTACTTAATAATTACCTTTGAAATGCATTCTAAGATGTCAACATATCTCTTTTCTTCGACTTTTAATTCGTCAAGAATTTCTTGGATTTGAGCCTCTGTTTCGTCATCTTGCGCATAGATGACGTCAGCATCCAGATCCTCTAAACGAAAAGTAACCTCAACCAAAGCGTCTTCATCCATTCGAGATTTTTTCTTTGGTATCTGTCAATGTATAATATCAAAAACAGATATAATCAAGGGCCTACCGTGTGATGCAAAAAATAAAAAAACATGCCGGATTACTAACGTTTGGTTTATTTAGTTAAAGATAATTGTATCGAGTCTTTAGTTAAAGAGAATGAAGGGACATACATTCAGCTCCTCTAAAAATAACTTCAAATTCTGTTCAAATTGCACAACAATTAAACCAATAATCCCAAGGATTGTCTAATGACAAAGGAGCTTTTCAATATGATTGGTTGCCTATTTATAGATGTGGCACTAGCCACTTTCATATCCATTGATTCTCTTTAAACGGAGGATATCAGTTCAGGCGGAGGAGCGATACAAATGACCATGTAATAAGTCAACAGCGATGATTGACGTATTTAATGTATATATACGATTTGAAAATTATCATTACCTGTCGAGTCATAAGATCTCTGTTGTGTGAATCCTTCGCATTTACCCTGAAGTTTCTCTTCCCTTCAGTTTTCATTTGATTCCCTTGATTACCCGATGCTTCGATTGCTCTTGTTCTCGCCTGTGTCTGATTACCAAGGTCGTAATCCATTTTTCTAAAAAGCATAAAAAATTTACAAAAATTAATACACGAAGTGGATGGGAAATGTTTTGAATCAATAGCTGATATAGATTTGCATGTTTCTCTGAAATCAGCCAGAAGAAATACTTTAAAGAAATTTGAAAGCAATTATCACGTTTATCAGCTTGCCTCCAAGCAGTGGAGTGTTGTCATATTCAGGTCTTGCACGCACATAACAATGTGATTTGCGATAATTAAAAAATAGATTTCACACCTATGAATGCAGTCAATCAAATCAAAATAAACATAGAAAACATTGCGGTTTCATTTCTTTTCAAGCACTTCAGTTGTAGATAATTTACTCCAATGAATTCCAGAAAATACGTCCTTCACAACAAACACGCCAGCACAAGTGAATATTCAGAATTACTGTTAATGATATTTGCATGCGATATTCATTTCCAGGTAATGGTATGCTTTCAAATTTTGGTCTACTTTTTCATTATTTATTGATACAAACAGCGACTTCAAACGAGCCAAAACTTCAGTAGATCCCCGCTATCAAGAAACAGCAAACTAAAGAAACTGAGTCTAAAAATATTTAGGAGAACACTAGAAGAACAATATAATGAACAATAGAAGAACAATACAATGATTTGATAAACAATGAGGTTAAAGCCAAATATCCAGTTTCTTAACAGCAGGGATCTGTTGTACTGGATTATGTAATAAAGTATGACCTACTGTCAAATTAATAACAAATCCAATAAAACATTTCACCAGATAAAGATCTAAAAATTAATCACCGTCCAGGTTTCCTGAAGGAAATGGCTGATACAATCATTTTGGGAGGTTTCCATTGAAAGATAACAAAATTTAATCAACAGGTAAAAACGTTTGTATTTGATTTTGTGACATCTGAGTTTCAAGCCATCAAAAGCAAATGCAAATTAATTGTAAAAAGATTCACCACTGAACACAACAATGCGATCACTTTGAAGAATAGATTTCACCTTAACGCAGCGAAGCAAATCACAAAAAGCAAAACAGCAATGTCACCTCCTATCAATACAAAATTACGAAGAGAAATACAATTTAAAAAGTTTCTTGATATTCTGGCTGGGCCAGTACTGAAAGTTTCTTAACTTTTCAACAACTCCAGGATTGGTTTCTTATAAACTGGTTTCTTTTAAAAAGCGTGTATTGGCCTGAATCATTTGCTTTACGCAATCTTCCCTTGCTGCATGCCATCAACCTCTGCATGTCATCAACCTCTGCATGCCATGCCCATTTGCATAAAACGTTTGTACTTTCTAGCAGTTGATGGCTTACTACTTTCCAAATTCAAAACCAAACAATTAATCCAAAACTTAACGCATATTTGACAACAACTAGACTACAAAATATTATTTAACAATATAATCTAAATATTTCTATAAAATCTGAAAACAATTAAAGAACAACCAAAAATATAACCAAAGGTCATCAAAATATGTATTTTTTTATAAACTTTTCCAATATATGCTTCTTTGAGACATGGTTTATCACTTCTTAAACTCGATGTATGCATGCGGAGGTCAATATATTTCGTAATTCGGTAAGAAATTACATGGGGAAAAATTATAAAATATTTGACATTTGCTACTACTGTTCTTTTTCATGTTGTTTTTCGGGTCTGGGGAAGAAATTAAAGAATGACGGTTTTCTACACAGACAACAAAACTAATTCTTCAAAAATTAATTTAAAATGCAAGCAATAATTTTTTTTGTCCTAATTAACATATGTTGTTTTCTAAAGATTTTCTGACATTTTCATTGCTTATTACCTGCCTGTTGTTTTTCTTGGCATCTCTTATCAGTATTACTATCCTGAACTATCTTGAGCTTGTACTGGTGTCCTTACATTTCCTTTTTCGCTATTTATCAAACTTTTCAGCGTTGATATGACATGAAAACACAAAAGCAAAAAGAATACATGTCGATCCCATTTGTTACAAAATTTAAATCGCGTTTCTATTTATTGTACAATCTTCTCTAAAAAATTTAATAAGGAAGAGATACTTTCTGCACATTAGATTTGAAAACGATTTAACATTTGTGTTTTTTGAGACAAGCGAATGTCTGTTTGTGGTATAACATACCGTCACCACATCATTGGTCCTAAGATTATACCTTTTGTCTAACAGTTTAATATGATTTGCTGCATTAACCTCGTTTCATAACATGGAATGTTTTCCAATACATCAAGTTCAATACCAAGATATACAATTATTAAAATTTGTCAAAACTGTTCGATAAAATTGATACATATAAATCTTTTGACATTTAAAAAGTAAATCTTGTGACAATCGTGTTGTGTCTTCCATAGACCCATAGAAACATAAACTTACAATAGAACAACAATATTTGAGTATATCTCGGTGGTGATACGAAAATATCTCAAGAGTGTACCAAGACTTTTGGCAGGCATTGTTGTTGTGTTTTTCACAGACGAAAATATTTCATAGTCATTGTGATGCATAGTCATTGTGCCTTTTCCAAATGTAATAAAAACAAAATAAACAAAATATAAATAAAATGGAAGAAAGAAATGTTAATTATCACATTAAAATTAAATCTGAACAAGCAATAAAATATTTGTGACAACTGGTATTCTGATTGTTCCTTTAAACTATATCAAAACAACCACATATGCCATAGAAAACATATTTACAAAGTGTGCCAAACGAATACATATGTGCAAAAACGCATGCAAATAAAAATATTATATGTGTGATAACTTTCCAACTGCCCATCTGGAGAACACCTAATCTACTTCCTTGTGGAACTTCTTCAAAACGAAACGAGAATGATTCAGAGTGGTTTTTACACCAATATCAAATGTACACGCACCGTGAACATCATGCTTCAAAATGTACACAATCTTGCAATATTCTTCTGAAAAGGGATCAATGCAACGAAAGAAGAAGAAAACGATAGATCGAATTAAAAGAAGAAGATTTGAAACTCTACAATAGAATGGTGTCTCACATAGATTCACCTTAGTGCATAGATTAACTAACCTGTCTTCGTAAAGGACGTCTTCGATATTCCTGCAAATGTTTTCATTAGTTTCCGTCATATCCTGTTCAAGACAGACAACTAACGCTCTTTTGTTGTCGCTTTTTTGATATTTCTGATCTTCGATGTTGTATTTTGATGAGACTGAAATTGTGACTTTGTCTGGGTTGTCCCCTTCCGCTGTTCCAAACCTCAGAGGAAGATCGTCTTCAGACTCAATGTGAACTAATTCCATCTCCGTCTTGATTTCCTGAGAAAAAAAAACAAAAAATGTTGGTGGGTGTTACTACAAAATAAAACATATAAACAGGTTATCACACAGACTTTCCATAAAGCTTTGATTTAAATAAAACCATTTCCCAGGCCCATGAGTTATTTTATGACACAAAGGTCGAAGTCATAACCTTCCATCACCTTACGACCTTCATACGTCGTAATATGATAGATGTGTTGATATGCATAAAGATCATCTGACCCCTTTGGTACAATATTCAAATCAAAAAAGCACAAATAAAAAATTGATACCCAACATCTTTTTTGAGAAATACTTTTTCGTTTAAAGGTCCATCTATTACTAACAGTGATGCTTTGCGGCCCTAACACTGACTTGAGATGTAAAAGTCACATTCAGCTTAGCTATAACACCGAAACCAAGAAGAGATATTGCATGTAGTGATGTACAAAAAAAGGAATAACTAAGCCCAGAAAGCTAGTACGATGGACTTCTGAGTGCCCTGTTATTGAAAAATCAAAACATTTTTTGAGTGCCTACACTTTGAAACAACGCAGTTCCCATTAAACTTGTCATTATTCTTCAAAGGTTACCGATTCTACTGAAAAAGAGCTCAAATAAAGGTGAAATGGTGCCCTGTAAATTGTAAATATCTCCTGCATTTATAATTCCATTTTTAAGAACAAATTTGAAGAAAAGTAATCGCATCGCATGACAACAATACTCTCTGTAATCCTACTATATATCATTACTAGATTAACAGACGATTTCCAGGGAAGACTGTTGATCCATTTTCAGAAATGAAAAACAGTCTCCTGACTTTTTCTTTGACTCGAACAAAACAAAGCTCGTTTCTTTTCAAAAATATCACAGCAGGACATTTAAAGTCCTATAAAAAATATAAAAGGCAGTCAACATTCCCTTATTTCTGCTTGGTTTCAGCAATGTTAAAAACTAGTTACCATGAGTGTTATCGCAAATCTCTTCAATTAATCTTTTGTCAGCCACAAATCTTGAGTTAGTTTTTTTGACCACGAAAGTATACAAAACTAGAAAGAGTAAAAGCTAAACCGTATTATTTCAAAATAATAAACAAAACTCAAATCTTACTTGTTTAACAGTAGTGGTGACTTCTTTCGTCGTTGTTTTCAATGTTTTCCTTTTCGTCAAGATCATCCCACCTCCAGGGTCCTTGACAGGCAATGGTTCTAGCTGTGATGTTTCGATGTTGTAGTCTGTATCAACAGTCACTTCCCTGTTAACATATGGTCCCAATACAGATATATCGCCTTGGTTTGTTGACTTTAACTCTGAAACTGCTGTGGCTTGGTTGGATACAGTCAGGGGGACCAGTGTCCGTCCAGCGATGTCATTGATTTTTAACGTAACCGGTTCTAGGCCTTGAGTTATGAATGTTGCAGTGGCACTTTGGAGGAATTTTTCCATTTCATCTTGGATAACCGGAGTGATTCTTGTCTGTACATCATTTGATACTTCTGAGCCGCTCTTCACTGATACAGATAAACGAGGTCGCTTCACAGAACCGTATTCAAGATCGTCATCCCATGAAATTACCTTCAGAAAAAGAAGGAAAAGAGATAGCAGCAATGGTTCTTAAAAATTGATCAGTTTTGGTTCTTTGCAGGGGCGGATCCATCTGAATATGGCGACCGAGGCGACCGAGGCGACCGGTTTTATTTTGAAAAGTAGGGGGCCCGGGAATTTTTTTAGCGACCACGCCCATTACTTTGATTTTTTTTAAGGTTTTTCAAACCGCTGAAACTGGTCTGGATCCGCCCTGTTTTGTACTCAAAAAGTCATATTCAGACAAAAAGAAACAGTTTCTAAAATTTTCAAAATTTTCTTTTATGCTAATTTCCCAACATCGTAGCGTAAATCGACCAAAATCGTAAATTAACCAAAATCGACCACTTCATACCAACATTGAATTCTAAAATATTTACACAAAGAAAACATCTGTGAGGAAACTCTAGTGAAATGGGTAGTAATATACTTCAACCATCTTATGGTTTGAAGAGATACCTTTTCTCGTTTTTCATGGATAAAAAGTATCGATATCCCGAGTTTTTCTTGCTTGAAAATTCCAAAACACGCACAAACCAAATGTTTTCCAGCATAAGCATGCTTTCTATTGTTCAAAAATTCGTTTTAATGTCATGAAAAAGTAAATTATTTCAAAAATTTCCATCAGCTGATTTAAAAACACTGAAGAAAGCACGACGTAGAATTGACACAAATGTGAACTTTTGACAACTGTAGCTCAGTAATGTCTCGTTCAATTCCTACCCTGACCATGCCCCCCCGGGCAGCCCGGGGGTCTACAAAAATTTCATACACAAATGCCCGGGGAACTTTTTTTGGCGAATGCCCCACAAATGCCCGGGGAAATTTTTTTGGCGAATGCCCGCGGGCCAGGAACTGAGAAAAAGCACATTCCAGTAACTTTGTATGCAAAAGCATTTAGTATTGTCAAATGCCCCGGGAGCCGGGAAAAATTAACTGTCAAATTCCCGGGGGCCGGGAATTTTTTATGTGCAAATGCCCGGGGGTGTCCCGGGGGGATGGTCAGGGTAGGAATTGAACAAGACATAAATACATAACCGATTTCTGTAGGTTACCCACCAAACTCTAGGTGAACATCTGTACATCTAAATGATTAAAATATGTTTAAAACCAGGCTTAATCCCTGATTTGTTTTTTCGGCACCAGTTTGCAGAGTAAGGCATTGGCGCACCCAAGATCATATAGACAATGTGCCGGAAGCGCACCTGGGCCCCAATTG
>JAYJMH010081072.1:0-10136 GCA_036873815.1 Phacellophora camtschatica | reverse complement strand
TGGGCCCCCCTGCGCCAAGCGCAGAAACCCATACCTTGCGAGAATAGCAAGTGTATGTGCCTGAAACTGAAAGGTTAAGTATAACCCGTGTCCCCTGCTGGAAACAAGTTATCTCGAGACTTTCGCGGGCTAGGCACGTTAAATACGATAACTCACTCAAACTCAGAACTTCAGCGCACAGAAAGAAAAGGCATGTTTTGATGACGTTATATGCAATGACGTGACCAATTAAGAAACGATAGGTTTCAATCTTCCCCTGTTATTTTATTCTTATTCGGTAACATAAAGTTCATTCTGTTGTCATTTACCGTTCAGGAGTTAGATTGGATGATTGTGCCCCTCTCGTCCTGCAAAGTTACAAAGAAACCTAGTCCAGAAACCTAGTTGAGTCGACACTATCAAGGCTACTTTTTGTTGTGGGTTATAAAGAAGGATAATGCTCTGTGTTAGTCATAACCACATTTGAATGGCTTTTATCTTATTTTATCTCTTCAGCGCACGGGATTTCATCCCCCTCTAAAGAGCTCAATACTAATACTTGTGTTTTATTAACTTTATTTAAAATTCTCTATTTATTCAAAGACCTAATTTACATGTCTTTGTTTTTAGATTGCCAAAGATGCAAAAGAATGCGTTCAAGAATGCGTCTCCGAGTTCATTAGCTTTATCACTAGCGAGTATCCTTTTTAGCCAGTGATTATATTATATTATTTCTACATTATCATAGTCGTGCCAGTCGTCTCGAAAGTTTGAGTTTAGTATTATCTACAAGGTGCTTTTCTCGTAAAACGTTTTAGCGGTCACCGTAAAAGAATTCTATTTTTGCGGAGACTAAATTATTTTGAACAACGACAAGCCATGAATGCCACGCTTATTCCGCACTTCAATTTGCAAATTGCTTAATTATAATGCGAAATACCTTGACCACCGCATTAACATGTGAATATTTTGATATAGTTGTGAGTTTGAATCACAATCGCAATCACAGAATTTTATCACATGATCATAAACACAGCGAATTGGTTGGCTATTTTTTTAAATGTAAACAAATACATTTGTGAGTAAAATGCAAAATTCTTATACCGGGTGACCCCAAAATTCTCCATTTGCAGGCCTGCAGCTTTCAATCCATGAGACTACAAATCTCAATTTATTCATAAAACGACGTCCAAAAAGCAAACTTGGAATTTGAGGTATCATCTTGTCATCTGCGACCACATTTACCTTTACAAAACTTGGAATTAAAATGTTCTTTTTGCTTTGAAATTAAAACAGCCTGCTTGCTTTCCCTTTCACGCCCGGACTTATTTCTGCTAAACAGAAAAAATCCTATGCAGTTTTATTTTTCAGGATGTAGCACATGCAAACCAACCTAATTTGTATGTTACATTTACGTTGAAATATCTTAAATTAATGTAAAGTTCAACCAGCATTTATCTCATCAAAATATGACGTTTTGCGTTGGCCATAGGACCCTTCCCCGGGTGAAAGTATTGATGGCGAATTGGAAGTTTAAAATTTGTAAAAAATTAACTGATCAAACTCTCAAGTTGATATAGAGCGAGCAGGTTTTTTAATGTCAAAACTATTTGGACTGGAAGTGAATGGCATTCTTTTAAACGTGCTTTGAAAGCTCATGAGTAAGGGAGGTTTTTGGCAGGTAAGCGTGATTGCAGATGACATGATGATATCGAAAACTCGACTTTTGCTCTTCGGATGTCGTTTTGAGTTCTATTTTAACTTTTTAACCTATAACGGATTTCGAGTTACAGCCTCACAAACGGAGATAGTTTTTAGTGCCACCTATGGTATGCTTACTGCATTGCATTCTCTTCTGTTTAATGAATTCTTTGTAGCTACATTTTGAAAATTATCAAATTTTATTTGTTTGTTTTACGTTTTTAATTTTCGAGGAAAACCCATTAGCAAAATTATTTGCCATAACGAGCTGCATTTCTCGTTTTTGAACTATCGATGTTTGAGATGATTTCCTTCTTAAAAGCTATAATTGTTCAGCGTGGCATTAGATTTATTCTTTTAAATTTTTGCAATTTTTATATTCATTCGCAACTTGACCAAAAATGACCAAAAATGATCAAATATTCATTGCTATTATTATTTATTATTGCTTTCATACCAACAGCTTTCATATTAAGCATTTATATATATTCTATCTCGTATGTTTTGCTTGAATTTACAGATGCGTAGGTTTTTAGTTTTCTTTTGGTTTGAGAATTTTGTACTTGCATTTTAAGTGTTTCCTGGCGCAAAATTTTTGCTGATTTTTAATTGAACTGAATTTGATATTTTGTGTTTAAAATTAATATGTTGTTGTATTTACAATTAAACTTCTCGAACTAGTTTAGAACTCCAAATCCCGGCAAACCCGAACTGCTTTTCGTATCCATGCGAACTTTGGTTCAGCTTTGGTTATCTCGAAAACTTGCCATCACGAACAAAAGAGTTCGAGATAGCGCTGCTCAACTTTATTTTCAAATTAATTTTTAAAATTAATTTAACGTGAATTAGTGCGTAAGCAAAACTTTATTTCATACAGCGAGACGAACATTGAAATTGAGGATTTTTGAAATAATGAAAATAAATACTCGCAAAGATGTTTCAAAGTTTTTTAACGAAGCGTGATTTTGCAAAGCAAAGGTTATTCTTGTTTAAAACGTGAGTTTTTAATGCAGTTGAAAAATTGTGACTCTACGGCCAGTCAATTACATGTGAATAAATTGAAACTATAATTCTAGAAATTAAATTAATAACAATCCAGTTTTCGTTTTGTTTTCTATCGTAAGGTTTTTCCGAAAGTAAACGCTACATGCAACTTTCATTCAACTTTTTAGGGATGGAATTTGCGAGAATTTCAAATTCTTCAAAATTAATAGTTAAACAATAGCTGAAAGGCTTATTTAATGTCTCGTACGAACTTCCTGAAACATTGAATCTGTGTTGCTTGCAAAGTTTAACTGTCATCAATTTTGCATAAACTTTAATAGACGGTGTTCTCGTGTCCGTGTTTTGTTGTAGCGTCACGGCCGGGTAATTCATTTCAGGAAATGATTCTTAACTAGCTTTCAGGGCGAGTGAAAGGTGTCAACAAGAGAAAAGAAAGACAATAAATGGAGAAGATATTTTATTTGCCATGTCAACTCTTGGATTTGACAATTACGTGGATCCACTGAAGCATTACCTCACAAAATATAGAGAAGTGAGTGGACACTATTGTGTTACGTCTTTTGAATATGTTTTTTAAGGCTCGGGTTCATATTAGCATGTCTTAAGATTTTGACTACGAGTCCTGAAATGCAGGGTCAGGGAAACTGGCCGGAGGAAGATTGAAGAAAATTCATGAATAGAATCGTCTGTTTATACTTTAATGGATATCCAAAACACACCCTTTTTTAAATGCATTTTTTCGAAAACGCATCGGTATACAAACGACAAAACCGTACGTTGTTGAAAGGCTGGGACAGCAACACGATCCTGAATTTCCCACCTTTTTCGAAAGAAGAATGCAATGTTATTAGAATGTCGAATGTCTTCATGTGTGAATTTTTGAAAGTTCTCAAAATAAATTTTCTTTGAAAATGCTTAACGCACAGACGCTAAACGTTTTATTCATTTGCAGCCATATCAAAGTGCTTTTTGGAAAAGATGGGCATGACGAACCAAGCAAAAGCTGTATATTGTCTATAGTTGATTGATTAACAGCTTTTGCATAAATGACTTTTTATAATTATTTGTTTTGCTCTTGAAATTTGTCATCATTCAATTCTTTTTTAAGGCGATGAAGGGGGAAAAGGGTGCCATTAACCCTTCAGCAACTGACATTGTAAAATCAGACGTAGATCACAACATGGATGATAGTCAAGAAGGCAACCAACAACAAATCTCATTTCAAGTACCAGGTTTGTGCATTTTTTTGCATTTAAGTGACGTAAAACATTTTTGTATTTAAGTAACAAAATCTCTTACACCATGATATATTTTTAGCAAGACACAATTCAAAGTGTAGATCATGATATGCCTTTTGGAATAAAGACTGCCATTGTGAAAATTTATCACCATTTGAGATATTGAATTTTTAATGCTTGAATTAAATCCTGCAGTTCACCTTTCCGAGCTGTTAAATCATTTCGTTTTAGGCTTGTCGTTTTGCCCGCTTGTCCGACTTTTGTCGTTTTTTCAAGACCTGTGTCCCCTTGTCCGACCTAGCAACAGTTGCTACGCTAGGTAAGAATCTTATTGACAGCTCTGAATGACGAATCAAAGTGTAGCCTGAGAGGCAATTTTGGTATTTCTATACCAACATTTTTATCAAAATTATAGTGATGTAAAAGATTTGAAATTTGTAAGAGCTTGCACCGTGAAAATTAAATTATAAAAAAAACTTGTCCTTAAAAAATGTTTCTGGTCAAAAAATGGTTCTGGTCAAAAATGTTTCTGGTCAAAAATGTTTCTGGTCCAGAACTATCTTCACATTACTATAACTTTGACAAAAAGGATTTAGTAATGCAAAAATTAGCTTTCGGATTCTCGGTTTGTTTACAGAACCTAATTCAAGTATCCAAAATACAATATCTCAGAATTTTAACAACTTTTTGAAAGGGCAGTTTTGCTTGAAAAGTGGATTGGCTTCCGAAATAACATATTTTACTTAGAAATAAGTAAAATATAAATAAATAAGTCTGGCAGTAAGTTTACTTGCCAATTATTTTTTAGGAACAGGTATACATCCAAGCATGGTTACTGGTGATCAACCGAGCTATACTTACCCCGCCCAGGTAAGGTCCATGCTTAAGGATTTATATACATTCATATATATATAATATATACATATATATATATAGTATATATATATATCTTTATGCTCATTTCATTCATTCTTCGCAGAGCTAAACTGGCTTTATCTTTTGTGCATTGCTATTAATTGCATAAAACATTTCGTTGATTTACAACAGCTATTCGGAATCCTTTTGTTTTACAACAGCTATTCGGAATAAATTTTCATTAGATGGTTTTTATAATAGCTACCAGAATAAAGTTTCAATGTAATTTATTTAATGCAAAAGACAATATTTATTGCAAAATAAATTAACCAAAAATTTTTATGGCAAAAGAAACATTATATAAAATGATTCCTTTAATTTGTAATTTATAATTTTTAAATACTAATTGACATTCCTGCATAAACGCATTTAACCACGTGAAAAGGACATGCATTAAAAATGTTTAGATTTAATATTTATTTATTTGTGACTTTAATACCATTTACTAAAACCCGGTACCCCATAAAAATGTGAAAGTTCACGTTATCCGTCTTTTAAAGATACAGCAGTTATATGGAAATTAATTAAATTTTGGAGATATCGCATTTTTGTTATTCTCGAACTGGATTCTGCCACAAAAATTTAGTTTAATAACCAATCTCCACATTTCTGCGAACATTATTATCAAAATCACAGTGATTTAAGGAATTTAAATCTTTTTGGCTTTGACTGTCAAAATGATGTCAGGACAAAATTCTGTACGCACAAAATTTTACCGTCAAATCCAGAACAAATTATATCTTTTTATTGCTATAACACGCAGTTATGTAAAAATTGATTATTAAACTAAACTCTGGCGTCAGAATCCAGTTTGAGAATCAAAAATGCAATATCTCCTAAATTTGATTACATATGAATATTCAGTATGCCTTTCTAAATTCTGCATGATTGCTCTTATGTCAAGAAGAACACTTGAAATAGGCCATATGGTTATTGCTAAACATCGTAAGACCTAAAGTTTTCAGGAGATAAATGCAGACAGAAAATATAATATAATATTATAATAATATAATATTATAATATAATATAACTATAAATATAAATATAATATACGAAATATAAAATATAACTTAGATAGGAATTGCTTGTCAAGTGGACATCCAATCTGGACGGGAAATGGTTGTCAACTTTTGTGTGAAAATGCCTAAAACACCCAAACAAAGAGTGTTTGAACTTTTTTGCAGCTTCAACCGCAAGCAATACATTTTCAATAAGCGGAGAAGGCAAGCAATGCTATACTCGTGCAGAATGCAAGAACCTGAGCTTCCAAGTCAAGAGAGTTATTTCTTAGAAGAAGATTCCAACATCTGTTGCAATTCTGTCTTGGCAGTTGTGAAGATAAGTGACAATACGCTGTATATATTTACATTTTCCGCATTTTGCTTCAGCATCAATTATTTCAATTGCAGCAAGTACATCGCACTTTAAACACAATGAGGCAGCTCTGTTTGCTGGCCAGTAGCCAACTAGCTTCAAGATCTACTGCTTCAAGATCTACTTCATAATTTGTAGATAACCTTTTAGAATTATAAAATTCTGTCATCGATGGTGATCTTGAACATGGTTTTAAGCAACTCAGTGTTGCTTTGAATTTTCTGACAAAGCAATGCAATAGATAGTGGTTGTGTTGGTAAAAAGATACGGAAAGGGTTCGCATGATCATTACCACGGCAAATTTCAAAATTACTGGCCATCTTCAATGGAAAATTAATTACGATCAAGTTCGCCGTGGGTCATTTTTTGCATTGCACTCGATGATTAAAATTTGATTGTAGAAACGCAGTTTGTCGTGGTAGAAATACCCCCTCCCCCTTCCCACCGCCGCCTTCCATATCATCATTGTGTATTGCAGTATTGCTCACAATATGGTGTTAATAAATTTCTATCTTAAAGTACCCTTGACTGTCATATTTGTTGACATCTTCCGATGGCACGCTCGGGAGTTCTTATTGCTCACCATAAAATTACATATTTTGTTCAGAATTTCTACTGGCATCTCGTGAAACACAACATTGTCTTAAAACGATATATTGTATACTTATGAATAATTTATCGTTTATACTTCAAATCTTGGTCATAAAAAATTCATTTAAGTTTATGTGCTTGAACACAATGAGTTTAAATGATAATTAACCAGTGGATCGCTTTGTTGAACATTGTTCGGTGGTGTTCAATGCTGTTGAATTGAAAGGTTCGGTGAACTCACTGAGCATTAACTCGCTTACTCCCTGGAAATAACTAAACTCAACTAGAAATCACTTAACAAATCAACATCAGCAGGGGGCCAACACATGAAAACCTATCTGGTATTTTGCCTAACATGCGGAAGAAATGTTTATGCATTCTTGCGTGTGCAAACAAGACTAACATCATTGAACATAAACACCTTTGTGCTCAATGATTTTCAATCAAATTATCGTATGTTTGACCGACACCGGTCTTTGCGGAAAATTCTCATTGAATCGTGCCCGCAAAGGCGAATTCTCATTTGATCATGCTCGAAAAGGTAGCGAAACTATTGAACTCGGGCTCTTTGCTTTAATTGTTTTAACAAAACATTGTTTTGCGCAAG
Source organism: Phacellophora camtschatica (assembly GCA_036873815.1). NCBI lineage: Eukaryota > Metazoa > Cnidaria > Scyphozoa > Semaeostomeae > Ulmaridae > Phacellophora > Phacellophora camtschatica. The sequence continues at coordinate 2,726 of JAYJMH010081072.1, read as the reverse complement.
GATACCGGGGCGCAAACGTCTGAACAAACCCCTGTCCGAGATTTTACTTTAATTTTCCACTTATCTGGATCGAGTACGAAATTGCTCTAGTTTTTATTTTATTTATCCTTGTGTAATTGTTGTAGACGTTACTCTGAGTTTCGGTCTTGATAACGGGTTCTGTGCATTCGCCAAGAATAAAACGTATGTTAGATTTGAAGTGTAAATATAGGCTATATATTGTACATAATAATTTATCAGTTATGGCGTCGCGATAACTTTACAATAGTTGGTGTATTGGAACGAATGTTTGCAATTTCTCATATTCAATCTATATGAATTGATGCTCTTTGAAGAATAAAGTTTTCAATTAATCCCATTTCGATTCCTTTCTTTCCACCTGTCATACATTCCGTGTTTTATTTTTGTCACAGGAAACAAGAGGGAATAGAAGCACGGACTGTAGGACAGGTAGAGCAAGAAAAAATGTAAAAGTAATAAAACTGATCTTTACTTTTCCTGAAGCCCGTGCTTGATGCACGCTAAAGTTTTTTTATTGAGGGGACGAACTTCGAGTCTGCACGCAGGCTAGTAGATCAACTGCACGCAGCAAAAACAGATTTCGTCAATTGTCAAATCTAGTTTTCTCGCGTGACAAAGCGACTTTTAATTTCCAAGAATAAATTTTAATTTTATGATATTGGACGCACCCCATCAATTCAAACTGATCACGGAGAGTGTAAAATTTGTTTGTTTTGTTTTTGTTTTTCCAACATTAAAATTTTTACACGATTTTATTTTGATAACTAACTTACGATTTTAGGTAGTACTGAAGGTTCTTAATTTTCAGCCAAAGTTGTGAAACACAAGTTCCTTAATTTTCGGCCAAAATTTATAACTTAAATTGTTGATTAGATGTTTAATAATGGGCTTAAAGAATAATTGAAAATAGCGTTGTGTAATTGAAATTAATATAATCGAAAATAGTACTGAACTTAAACAGTCCCTTTCACGGTCACAGAGCTTGCTCCGATTAATTGAAAATTGCTAACTTGTTTCTTGTAAGTTTCTTACTTCTTTTTATTTCATCTCAGAAGTGGGGTTGCTAAATTTGTAGATAAACAGCAGCACACTTGCTCTTAAAGCAGTAACTTATGACTAAAAAATCGTGTTGGCCTATTCTTGTAATGTTGGAGGCACGTACCACCGTACACGCATGCGCCCTTAAACCTGATTGTACACACTTTAAAGGCTAAAACATGTTTTGCTTTATACTTTTTTCTTTGCTTTTTACCAACAAAGTCAACAATTACCAAAAATTTTATTAATTGAAAAGACGTTGGGGTGCATATAGTTTGGCATTTCTTTTGTTGTTTTTTTTTTACCATCAGTTACATTCTAGTCACTTGAATTAAATGCAACCACTGATCCACCTTTCAAATTCAAAAGTTTATGGGGAAAGTTTATTGAATTTTGACATTAATGAAATTATAAGAAAAGCTATAACGTCGGCTTCAGCCAGGAATTGTTCTGATTTCTATTTATACAAACGTGCTACCCCCATCCTTCTCAAAAACATCTTTATAGTGCGTTTCAGGTCAAGTACCCAACGCTTAGATAGATTTTTGTACTAAGATGCCGTTCACAAGAACCAGGAGCGGTTCTAACCCGGCGCGAAGGGTTTGTAGCCTGTCTACGGCGAAAGTCTTTAAAATGTTTACATGATGAAAACGATAACCCGTATCACTGGGTAACCCCTCTTGTTACCTGGGTTGACCCGCCTTGATGAATCTTCTCATGTCAACGCAAAGCAGCTCGATTTTTGGCGTCATGGTGTAGAACGCATGCCTATTAAAGCTTTTAAGTTGTCAAATTGGCGTCCAAGTCGCAACAGTCAACAAGAAGGTAATTTTGGTGAACGAACGAAGTGACTTCATCGAGATTATTTCATCAGAGTTGTTGACAACATCATTAATTACGTTGATGAGAAGTCAATCGAGCAATTCCTTCGCGACCAATCTACCCCGCACGCGAGTCAACTTTCACCGCACCTCAGAGCCTCGTCGGCACGCGCGTCAATTTTCACCGCACCTCAGAGCCTCGTCGGGTTCATTTAAAGCTAAACATTTCTCAGTGAGGCGGGTTCAGTTGACCCGCGGTGAAAACTAAATTTTTGATTAATTTAACGTGAGTAATTTCTGAGATACCAACAACAAAAGATTGACGCAAATCTCAGCCTGGCGTTTCTTATAAGGTTTCTTCATATAAAATTAAGTGTAGTGGAGCTGAAAGGTATAACAGTTGAAAGATCTCAATTTTATATTGATTTAACCGCAAACATTTTCTTAGGTTTAATTTTTGTCTTTTACTGATATTTTTGAAACGAAATCTCAATATACTGATTAAATTACTCATTTTGTTAAATTTGGCTAAAAACAATTTTTCAAATTTTGAGTTCTGCTATTAGCCCTCGAAATATAACGTCGTCCATATTCATAAAGCGCGGTGGTTTGGTTAGGCATGGAGAGTTTTTAAATTTTGAATTAGCGTAACGAAATCTGATATAGAAATTAACATTTGTTTAAAATTTGCGAAGAACTTGTTTTTCACTCGAACGAAGAACTTTAAAAGTCACACAGGCAATGGTCTACCGGGTGCGCCAAAAAACATGGAACATCTTTGACGAGCTACCAAAAATCGTGTACTGCACGGATTACAGTGATTAAAGTTGATATTTACGTCAAAAA
>JAYJMH010081061.1:0-10140 GCA_036873815.1 Phacellophora camtschatica | reverse complement strand
GGTGCAGGGACATTGAGTAATAAATAATTACGTCAATTAGAATGATCTGCTTCGAACAATGGCCTTAACAAAAGCAATCAAATCATTAATCCACTAGTAGAGATACGTCCATTGGTGTAAGGACACCAAGTAACAAGTGTAAATAAAACAAAACTTATTTTGCTTCAAGAAGTTGCTTCTCCATCACAACGAAAATAAAGATCAGTCCAGTCTGGTACCCTTGTGCCATTTTAGATTAAAAGGCCTGGGCTCCACGGAAGCATCCTTGGCGTCCAGTGCTCCCACGCGATACGCGGTATAAGTTGACGTCAGGAAACCATGCCGGAATCAGTCGAGTGTGTTGCGCAGAAAAAGTAATTGGTCCCATTTGTCACATAAGTAAAGAACATTGAAAAAAAGAAAATTAAAATGTAATAAATAAGAAAATATAAAAAATAATTCCAACAATGCAATTTTTTTTTATTTATAAGCAACTTAGAATTTTGGGTAGAACAAAAGCTGCTTCGTTTTCATCCAAAATTTGAACTCAAGTTGCTTAAATGGTTTCGTAGATGTTTAGTACTGGGTTTAAAAAATAATTAAAAATGGTGCTGGGTATTGCAAATTGTATAATTGAAAATAATACCAGGCAAAGGCATGCTCTTTTTACGGCCACAGTAAGCTTGCCTCAATTGTAATTTATTAAGAATTGCTTGGGGTTTAATATTAAGAAGTGGGGTTGATTAGATTTTAGGCAAATTTCAGTTTTGCATATAAAGGAGTTGTTTACAAAAATTCTTGAATCAGTATGATAGGTAGAATATTTTTTACACGTCTTAAAAGACAAATATATACCAACCAATAAGTTGTCTTATTTTGTCCATATCTTCCGATATTTTGATGCTGTTTCCATACACATATGCCGACCCACTTGAAGCAGGCAGCATTCCAGTCAACGTTGCAATCAATGTAGATTTCCCAGCACCATTGTGTCCAAGTAACGCAAATATTTGCCCTTCGTACACATCAAGACTCACACCTAGAGCAAAATCGTTAAAAATTTCAGCAGTCTTACTCCCACGAATGATTTTACAAGATAAGTAACCTTGCAACCTAGATTGGTAAACATTATGATCCTAAGAGTGGAAACTTGGGACAACTTTTTGTCAGACCACGAAAACTGCAAAAATTGACATTTAGTGATTCAATTTACATTCACTATATAAGTTCCCTGTACGTTTGCTCTTTGGTGTTGTAGTTGTCGCTTCAACCAGGATAGAGGCTTGTTGTTGTCACTTCAGGGGCATGAATTCCCTTCAATTTGTGTAGCGGAGGAATTTCAGGAGGAGGAAAGAACTAAGGGCTTTGTAATGAGTCGAAGTTCGACTACCTAACAAATGTTTCTAAAACGAGGCTGGAAGTTAACAGTTGCATGTTGATGGGAATTGCGTGCTAACACGGAGTCGAATGGAATCATATCTGGTCGAATATGTATCGGTAGCCATTAACCATAGTCATAGTTTTTTATGGGACAACTCGGTATTCTCCTTTTTTCCTTGAGCCAATAAAGGTAACGGAGAGGATGGTGCAATTATCAATATTTAATATTCTAAAGATCGGGTGCCCCAAAATAAAGTGAGGTCCCGTATTTAAGAAGCAGGTTTTTCAGATTAAACCCAATTGTTTTCAAATATTTCATATTGCTTCCCATTGTTATTTTGAGAAAATGAGGTACACCTACTCGCAGATGACTAGATGATATTCCAACATGTTTTGCCCAAATTTTGAAGCATTTTTGTTTTTAAAATAGGCAACACGTTTGCAAAGCAATTGTGGAAGAGTTTCAGATTCAATCTTTTTGTTTGTGATTGCATTTAATAAAATTGACTTCAACTTAACGTTTGATAACTTCATATTAACTTTTTACATGTTTTTTCAAAAGACTTTAGATAGAAGAATCAATGTTGTATTACCAATGTTATTATACATCCTTACCATCCAGAGCTTTGAATTCCTTTCTATTCCTTTTAAATACTTTTTCCAACTTTTGAATACTAAAATATCAAATTAATAAATAACATTAAAATTGAATATTTACAATAAAATTCAACTTGCCACCAGCTGAAGGGGAGATTTTATAAAGCATAAGATTGCGGCTTCAAACAAGACAATGCCATTTGCGATTTGAAAGAATAGATTTTACACTCTACGCACACTCAATCGAATCAATACGATACCCTAAAATTTATTTTCTGTCTGAAAAACCGAACCCCAAAAATGGCACATCCCGTAGCGGTATATATTGTAGTCACCCACCCCGGTTGGAACCACGCTGCAAAGTCATCAACTTCCAATCAATATGAGTTCCAATAATAATAAGACTTGATAATCGCACAATAAGTGATTTTTCCCGTGATTCATTAAATTCGATTTATGGATCTTTAACAGTCTTGGGAAAAAGCCTCCTGCCGCTGCCTCCACCATCTTTTTTGGAAAGGTCTACTGAATTCTAAGTTTAATAGATCAAAAACGTTTGTCACGTTAATGTCATGTGATTCTTTTATTTTGGTTGCTTTGACAGCCACCATTTTTACAAAGAGATCTGACATATCGTCTGACTACGCCACCAATACTAAACTCAGTATAACTCTGTTCACTTTATTTAAGCTAACTAAAGTAGCTTCGAAGCTTAATCTATGAGAGATTATATGACCCACTGTGATTTGTAGGGTGTCAACTAGCATTCTTTAGGGTTCATTGGTTAGGGTTTGGAGACATTTTCGGACCTATACGCCAAGTTTATGTGGGTTTAAGTTTAAGTCTATTTAAATATTTTCCGAATCCATGGGTGGACCCCAAAGCTCATTTTATGCCCTAATAATTATATGAACAAAAGCAAGACTAACCTTCTAGCAAGCAAGACTAACCTAATAGTATGACTAACCTGATAGCAAGATAATTTTGCATCTCCTGAGGAACCTCCTCAACATCATCATGTGGTTCTTTTTCTTTCCCAGAATATCCTCTGAAAAAAGACGGCCTTTGTTGCGACTTTGATGACATGCCTCTCCAAAAAGACGCCTTGAAACAAAATAATGGATGTTTTCTTTGGCCATACTCTCCCGGAAAAATCGCATCGAAATAAATGGCTAAGAAAAAGTAAAGAATTGTATCCAGGGCCAAAAGTATGATTCCGTATGCAGCTGGAAACTCTCCCTTTGCTGCCCGATTGCTCCATGTAACATCTGAAAGATTAACAAAATTAAGGACAAACTACTAAAAATGCATTTCACAAGGAAAATCATCAAATACCATAGAGGTTCCCAAATACAGCTTCCTGATACTACATGTATCTAGTACATAGTGGAGGTTGCAATATGGCGGAGGGCTGTCTTGCAGTACAGTGGAGTGCTATCATGACTGTGAATGGAGGGCTATCATGATAGTGTGTGGAGAGCTATCTGGGAGTACAATTGGGAAAATGTTCCTTTTTATATCAGTGACTGAAGATTTTCCAATAAAAACAAAGAAAATAATTCAAATATCTTGTCTTCTTGCTTGAATGTAATGGAAACTTTGATAGCCTCAATAGTCTATGAACCGAGAGCTGAAAATAAGGGTAGTCATTACCACTATAAAATAAAATTGGTTGTGATTTCATGAAGGGTATCACCCCAATAGTCAGAAATGGTATGCTAGACATTTTTAAAATAGGGCATGTAGAAATGACGAGGAGTCAAACATTGAAAAATTCAATACTGAGCCTTTATAGAAAATAAAGCTTCGTGGAACGTTTTATGTAATAGATCACAAACCAACTTAATACCAAGGGAAAGAACGTTTGAAACTGAACAAGACCACATTCACAGAATCTTGATATCTTTTCTAGATCCGGAGATATGATACTCCTTAGCAACAAGAACATTCTCATGTTTCAGAAGTGCCTTCTCTTGCAGAAAGACGGGATTTGAACAGAGACAGAGAAGAAAAACCCGGATTTCAGCAAAAACAACTCTAAAAGCATTCATCCATAAGAGTACAGGGGTAAAAATTCCACCCTTAAATTTCGTCCGAATTCACCCTATAGTCTTTCCCTCTTCTATAATAATTTTAAAGTTCTTCTTCCAAGAGTCTATTTTACCACATTTTTATCACGGCACAAATCAAGGTGCAGTTGCCAAAAACAATGCCAAAGGCAATAGAAGTGAGCCAAACTGGAGTCCGTCAAATTCATATAAATTGCTCTAAGTCTTGTTTCTCGTTATGGAGGCAACTTTTAAATATTCTCAATTGGGCCCCATTACCGGACTTATTTTTACTTTACAGAAATTTATTACATATTGCTATGTGATTAATTTTGGTCATTTTGAGATTTCCTTGTCTCAGACCTGATCCCTAAATATCTTTCTCGTGCCTGTTGGGTGTTGTTGGATTAGAAATTACAAATTATTGTTTGAGAAAATATACCAAATGAATATCTCCCTGTTAAGACACAAAAACACGCTGGTTCAGCTTAAGTGCCAAATTGAGAAATTGTTTAACAAGTTACATTTGTAATGAAAATGAGCCCTATTTAGGTTGGATTTACTATCAATTACTATAATACTTTCTTGGTGTTCTTCTCACAATTCATGGACAGTACTTGGTGCTTTGTCTACACCCATCCATTCGATGGCATACTTGTTACTTATTTCTTCTTAATATTTCTAACAGTAGTGTCCAATTACCGATTTAATGCTTTGAGAAGCTTTTCGAAACACAATTTTCTCACTAAAGCGTGGTAGTCAAGGCAAAGCTTATGCTTCAAAAAGTAATGCCTACAATGGGAGGAAATGATCAGAGCCGGGGCAGTGAAGCTAATACTGTTGTTTGCCAAAGGCAAAATATTACTCATAAGACATAAATTAAGATAGTTTGGGAGCGTATCCCCCAGAAACATTTTGGGCCACGCTAATTACATGATTGGAAAATGCCCCCTTTAGATAAAAAGTAACGATAATCCCTATTCCAGAAGGGATTCATGTACTCATTTGCCCAAAGTGTAAGTCATTTGTCAAGTGAAATCGTAAAATCATAAATCTAACAAATCGTAAAGTCAATTTCAGAAATCTAACGTTGGTAAGTGAAAAATTACTAATTTTGGAAGATATGGGATAATTATAAGACTTTTTCAAGCAGTTTCTCGCATTTGCAAGACCAAAAGTGGCATAAATGAGCTACTCTATGCAATTTTCTGCGCCAAAAAATTCCGCCAAAGTCACGTTAGTTGCCCCTCGAAGGCGAAGTGTATGCTTCTTGTTAACTGGCTAAGTGATGTCCTGAAATTTTCATCATTGGAAATGGTCTTGGTCGTGTGATTCAAGAAGATTTAATTGCATCGCAAATTGTTTGAAATACGTCAATAAATCAAAATATCAAACACAATTGAAGAGGAAGATGAACATTTGAATTATTGTAGAAGAGGAAGAAGATTCAGATGTGAATTAAGACAGTGACAATGCGCTAACTTAGTTCTGAATTTAAGGGTGCAGTTTTTACCCCTGTACTCTTATGGATGAATGCTTTTAGAGTCTTTTTGTTGCTGAAATCGGGTCTTTCTTCTTTTATTCTGTTTAAACCCAGTGTTCAAAACAATTTTGATCTTTCTGAAACAGAACGCACTTCTGAAACATAAGAATGTTCTTGTTGATAAGGAGTTACTAGGTCGTGACGTCACCATTTTAAAGATCAAAGTATCATATCTCCAGATCTAGATAAGATATCAAGACTTTGTGAATGCTGTCTTGTTCAGTTTTAAAAGTTATTTCTCTTGATATTAAGTTGGTTTTGTTATCTATCAAGTGAAACGTTCAATCGAGCTTTATTTTCTATGAAGGCTTAGTACTGAATTTTTCAATGTTTGAGTTTTTAGTTATTTACAAAATCATTCGTTAGCTCGTAATCTTTGTAACAATCTTTGAAAAATACAAATTTTAATCAATATTTGATTAAAATGGAATGATCAAAGTGTCCCTGGTAAAGAATTCCTGTGACCTCTCTATGAATTTACTTTCCAATTCACCAATGCAGAAACTTCAAGTACCAAACAAATAAAAAAATTAATACCCAAACTAAAACCAACTCACCTTTATCAATATTAAGTATAGCTCTAAATGCAAGTGAAAGAGCAACAGGAGACACAAGACCAGTGAACCATTTGACAACATTTGATGTTTCTACGTAAATATGCAAGAGTGACAAAAAGGAAAGCATTACAGGTATAACTGGGCCAACTGAACTAGCTGTTTTTGCCCTCTTGAACAATGGTGTCAAAAGAAAAGATAAAGTCTCGATTGAAAGCCCATACAAAAATAATGATATGAAAATAAGGAAATAATCTATATCACCAAACAGTTTGGTATATTTAGCAATCACTGTCAAGATAATCACACCAAATAGCACGACAACTGCATATGTGACAAACCAAGAAAACCAGTGCGCAATGGTGCTCACGCCCATAATTTTTAAGACTTCTTTTATCTTTCTCTCTTTTTCAGTAACAATTTTAGTCAACAAGAAAATGATATGTGGAGAAAATATCAGTGTCATATAAATGCTGATGAAAGCATTGAAAAAAGTTGTGTGAGTTGTGTAACCTTCTTTTGGTAACATTTTTATGGTTATATTTTGTGGAAGAAAACCAGTAGTATTTGCCAAGACCTGCAAAAAAGAAATATGAGGACCAATTAAGAGCGATTTATCACCATATTGTAATATATCATAAAAATATTTTGGTTACGCGTGTTATCGTATTGTAAATGAGATACATAACGAATAAAAACAAATTGAATATCAGTAAATAATTCCTTATTAAACACGTAGTTTCGGATCCATGCCCTTTTTTAAGTCAAAATAATGAAGTAATTTAACAAGAAATTATTTGTGATGTGTTTTACAAGAAATTTTTCAATGGTATTCAATTTGCTTTTATTCATTATTAACATTGTAACATATATATACTGTATTTCAAAGACAAGAAACATAGACAAAAATTGCTTATTAAAAATAGCAATCCATTGCTAGTCATTTCATCTTCCGTTTAGCTGTTTCAATAAATTGATTATCCAATCAGTTTCCTTGATTATCCAAGCACAATGGTAATATAATATTTTTTATAAGAAACCTGGCTAAGGCTCTACTAGTGAAAGTTTCTTAAAGTTGCTTAAAAAAACGTCCGTTGTTTTGCTATGCATTCTTTATTCAACTAAAACATTATAAAAACTGGATACATATTGTGCAGGGTAAACACTGTATTAAAATCATTAAGCATTATTAAATCTTCACTATTTTTCTATTAAATTTCAAAGGTTTCTTAGCAATTTTTCATTAACAAGTAAAAGTTTCTTAAATTATTGCTAGCAGAAGAAAAGTATTTACTTATAGTGTGTAATGATAATTAAAAAGAGTACGATGAGAATAAAGTAGAGCACGGCAAATATGGATCAAGAGAGGGTCTCTATCAAATCTATACTCAACATATATGTGCTCAAACGATTTTTATAACAAATGAGCAAGGTTCATAGTTGATCCCCTTATTCTAATGGTGATTGCCCCTGAAGGTGGTGCGAAGCGCCTCCGAAGAGGCGATTAATCAGGTAGACCAGAATGAAACTCAATATTTCATCTTTTGTCAAAAAATGTTCAGTATAAAGAATTTTAGGAATGTTCAGTAGGATTAAGCTATATGTCATTGCGCACTGTCGGACAAAGTTTATTGTCCAGAAGAAATTTCAAGACTTTCAGAGATATGACATGTATGACATAGGCACATGGAGGCTTGGAAACGACTTCAAGCAGCAGCGTGTTTTTCTGTTATGTGCCTGTTACCACGGCAAGTTTTCGAAGCCACGGAAAAGGTAATTGTTTCTTTCCAATTTTTTCATCCTTTTTGTCAATGATAGATGATCATCTTAGTTTTATTGTTGTTTAGAGCCATCTTTTCTGCGGTAAACGAAAGCCTTGGTAGAGATCTTCATAAAGATCAATTTTAGTGAGGTTTTGCAAAGACAATCTTTTCGTTGTTATTTTGTCACAGTATTGGAAATACTGTGACAAAGGGTTGGAAATTATAATATAGATAATGGATCTGTGCAAGGATCCTTTCTCCTAAACTTCATGAATTGTTCTCATTTGAATAGCTCTGCATTTCCTTGTGGAATTGATTCTTTTTTTGAATGTCTTAATTCAGTCTTTTTTATTGTTTTTTTTGCCTTTTCTAAGCTAACTAAGATAACTTGTTATTTTTGACTTCTCTAAGATACCAGTTTACAGTAGTCAGCTGCTCTTCATACATAGTGTTTGTGTGCCAATTTAGTGTCATTAAAGAAGTTGTTGTCCTTCACTTGTTGCAATGAAATGCTATGTGCAATTTTTAGAGATATTTCAAATAAGGAATTTCATTCTTATATAAAAATAAATTTAATTGCCTAATAAAGGCAATCAGTAGAAGCCTGTTATCATAGTTGCAATTCTTTTCTTGAAACGAATATTGACATTCTTGTAAGCCTTGTATTGAACTTTCAATAACAACAATAGAAAAAATTAGGTTTTGACAAAATGTGCAGTTCTTTGTTTACTTTTTGCTTTTCAGGTGTTCTTCAAAAGTGACCATTTAACCAAATTGCAATGACAAAGACAAGCAAAGCAAACTTTGTGGCTGAAGAGTATATTTCTATTCATATTGCAGGAATAACTGTTACATTTGAAAAATCTATTTCACCAACTGCATTTGCATCTTGCATTTATGAAGATTCCAAAGTTTAGCAAAAAAAAATCTGATGTCAGATTGCAAATGTTCAAATTTGGATATTTTTTTGCACAGCATAAACATTGGTTCTGCTGTAATCCAATAAACATTTGTTGTATTAATTTTTTGTGTGTTATGCCTAAGACAATTAAGTCTTGGATTTTTCTATGGTTTGGATTGGAAATCCGTGATTTTTGCATTGGAATAACGATTATTTCTTATTTTGAAATTGTATCAGTGATGTTTGTGATTTTACAATTATTACTATTTGAAAGCTTAAATGTGTTGATTGCTTTTTTCAAACTGTTTTGGATTATGGATTATTACAAAATACTCACTACATGGTTAACTTTATTTTGTCATCAAATAGATATATATTTGCGAGATTTGTTACAAGATTTGGGGCTCAAAAACAGGGGCATCTCAGCTATAGCTATTTCTAGCATACATAAAGAACAGAGGACAGTATTTATCTCGTGTTTTACCTATATTGGTAGTTGTTTGAAAAAATGCCATTGCATTGTATTCATGTTTTGAGGCGATGGTTCGTAAAGATAGCATTGTATTGCAGTTGTATTTTGAGGTTTGTTTTTACAAATGGAGAAAACATGTAACGATATAAAAGACAGCTTTTGTTTACTTTTACATTTGCTTTTAGACATTTCTCGTTGTATACTTATTTTAAATCGATTGACATAACCTCACATGTATTAACTAGTAAACTAATCCAAATCGATTAAAGTTCTCTACATAGTTTGGCACAAGCAGCATTTACAATTTGGGCCATTCCATTGTTTAATTAGCTTTTTAAAAGTATTTAGATTTTCCGCTGATTTCCTTTCGTTTGAGAGATTGTTCCATATCTGAGGTCCCAGAGACCGTGGACTATTTAATCCAAATGCTACTTGGTTTGGTCTATGATGTTCTAGATTTTTGGAATTTCGAGTTGAATATTTTATGCATCTCATTATGAAAATATCTTTCATGAAAAGTGGGTTTAATTTATTCACTGTTTTATGTATTTCTATGCATAGAGACCGTAAACAGTAAACATGCATGGTGGATTTTTTCGACTTTAGTAGCAAATCACCATACGAGCTCTCATGATCATTAAAAAGAAAACGTAAAGCCCGTTCTTGTATTTTTCGATCTTCTTCAGAGATTTAGACGATGAAAAATACCATACTAATGGGCAGTAATTCAAGTTTGAGTACACAAAACATTTGGGTTCGTCTTTTTCTTTTAGTTCAGTCTTTTTAAAACACTTAGGTCCTGATTATATGGGGCGAGCTGGCCCGTTAAACGGGCTGGCTCGGCAAACGGGCTGGCTCACCTCTATGGTCAATTTCACATAAATTGTTGATCGCGATTATATG
>JAYJMH010081050.1:0-10142 GCA_036873815.1 Phacellophora camtschatica | reverse complement strand
TAATTTGAAATATTCTTAAAAATTCGTATCTGCTTCGTTTTTATGCCTCCGCTTCTACCATAGTATCTTTTTACAGTTTTATTCTTACCAGAAATATATATATATATATATATATATACACTAAAAGAAAGCCAACGTTATAAGCCTATTTAAAGTCACAAATGCAGTAACTTTTGTTTCAGTAAGTTTTTGCTTCTATCTTTTTCTTTTTTATTTATTTTGCATGACTTCGATGTTTTTGTTATTAGTTTTCATTTAAGTCACAATTAGATTCCCAATTTCTTATTGGACAGGTTATAGATTATCTGGATGGTGAAGATAAAATAATCCCAGGATTGTATGCAGCTGGAGAAGCAGCATGTGCTTCTGTACATGGTGCGAATCGATTAGGTGCCAATTCATTGCTCGATTTGGTCATCTTTGGACGGGCATGTGCCTTGACTATTGCAGAGAATCATAAGCCTGGAGAATCGATGCCAGACTTGCCAGCAGTAAGATTATTTTATGCTTTTACATTTCTTATAGTTCTATGAAATAATTAACATGCGTGTATAACATGCCGTGCCCGATGTGAACCAATTAGGTGATAATTCTTTGCTAGATTTAGTCATCTTTGGACGGGCATGTGCCTTGACTATTGCAGAGAATCATAAGCCTGGAGAATCGATGCCAGACTTGCCAGAAATAAGATTATTTTATGCTTCAACATTTCTTATAATTCTATGAAAATAATTAAAATGCGTGTATAACATTCCGTGCCCGATGCGAACCAATTAGGTCATAATTCTTTGCTCGATTTAGTCATTTTTGGAGAGATCAGGCCGATTGGGCTGCAGAAGCAGTAATTATACTGCCAAAAAACGGTGAAAATGACCCACTAAAGAGCCCTGCCCCTCATTCAAAATTGCATTTTTGTGATTTTACTGTAGATGTAAAGGGGGGATATTATCTGTAGATATACTGTAGATATTATCTGCTGGTTACTGCCTCCTCCAAAATCATTGAAAGTGTCATTGAATGTTAGTTGTTCCTATGGAAACTGTCAAACTTAAGAAGTTCCTTCAAATCTTGAACTGTGCGAAATTAAAAAATCCTCAAATTCTTGCATTTCAAGTGAACAGAAAAATTCCAATAGTTCTGCTGCTACAGTAGCGTTTATGATCAATGAGGTCTGAAGTTGTTCGTTAATATCAGGCTTGCGAGTAATCATAATGAGCTCTGTATTCTCTCGTTTGCAATAGAATTATAAAACCAGTGTTAAGGTTTTTTTGTGGACACCCGGTGTATATAAGGGAGTGGCAATCCACTTTGATTAATGATGAATATATCTTTTGGCGCTGTATTACATGCAGTAAGTCTCGGTTGTGTCAATCGTAATTCCATTTATTTGTACCATTCTGTACTTTGTTACCTACCTTTGTCTAAAAAGCGTTTTTAGCAAAAAATATTCAGAAGTTATGTTCTTCAAATAGCAAAGTTCACAAATTTTCATTAACTAGAATTCGAAATAATAGGATTAATCAACTTTCTTTCAGGATGCAGGCGAAGCTTCCGTTGCGAACTTGGATTCATTGAGATACGCTAATGGGTCAATGTCGGTTAGCGATATTCGATCGAAAATGCAAAACGTTATGCAAAGTAATGCTGCTGTGTTTAGAGATGGGCAAGTCCTCCAAGAAGGATGCAAGCTCATCAATGAAGTGTATGGTCTTCTTCCTGATGTCAAACTGTTTGACCGAGGAATGGTATGGAACTCGGATCTGGTCGAAGCCTTGGAATTGCAGAACTTACTTCTGAATTCTTCACAGACTATGATTTCCGCAGAGGCCAGGAAAGAAAGCAGAGGTGCGCATGCAAGAGAAGACTACCAGGTATTTGGCTTCAGTTTTACCATTCGTCAAATTCATAAAATCATAAAATTCTTTTTTACCATTCACAAAATTCATAACACTTGTACCCTCTATGTCGTTTAAAGTGAAATAATCTAGACCCTGAAGTAAGACAATCAACTCTATAAGCATGTTCAAGAAAAAGACTATCAAGTGCTCTTCCACTCCAGTAACCCATTTACAGTGTTCATGATCCAAAAAGTCTTGCAATACTCACTCAACTTTGCTTGGATCTTAGCAAACTAAATTTTCATCCGTTTAAGCATAACTTAAAAAATACCATTAAACCATTATGGTGTCGGTCGAGGAAAGGAACACTTTTTGTTGCTCTGCCATGGGTATGATCAACATAGAAACTTTCCTCTCAGCAGTTCAACAGTGTTAATGCTATTTTGCGTCTGTGTGGCTTGTTATATTTTTCAAACAAAGAACTTGCACATATCAATCTCTAATGGCAATGAAAGCTTAACATTTGCCTCCAATTCGAGCATTTTAAAAGCTACTTTTAAATATATTAGTCTTAGGAACGCTTTAGTTAACTGTATCTGACTCTTTTGTGAACCTAATCTTGCAGTTGGTAAAGTTTTATTGTTTAGTTTAGAACGAGAATTTTTGTTCCACCAAAATAATATCCTGACTTTTGAGAAATCACCAAAATTTGAGTTTGTTATGAATTTCAAAAAATTGTTTTCCTGCTAACTTGAGAAGAACCAAATTAATTTTAGAAGCTGCTGTTATTGTGGCAACGTTGGTGAATGATGACGTAATTTCGACTTAAAAAACTTTATTTTGAGCTATACTTTTCAAAACCTTTGTAATTTAAATTAAGAACATGATATTTTTGCATCATATTTATAACATTTGTAACAATATGAAATGATGGTAACTTGCAATGGCGTGATTTATACCATGCATCAAAACCAGGTCGCTTTAAGACCGGGGAAAAATGCATTGTTTTTAATGGGCTGGTGAAATATTTGACATTGCAGCAATTGATTTAGCCCTTCCTGTACATGGCAATATAAACA
Source organism: Phacellophora camtschatica (assembly GCA_036873815.1). NCBI lineage: Eukaryota > Metazoa > Cnidaria > Scyphozoa > Semaeostomeae > Ulmaridae > Phacellophora > Phacellophora camtschatica. The sequence goes on along the minus strand of JAYJMH010081050.1, from coordinate 7,225 downwards.
TGAGCTTAAATGGTGCACGCTCAAATATATGTGATTTTTAAAACGTCGAGACATTTTTTTGGGACACCCGGTATATGTTTCGTACGATTTTTCGTTGTTCTTGTTTTTGTTGATATTTTCACTGCAGAATTTTTCGGATCTCATAATCACAATCTTATTGTGTCTCAGGACCGAGTTGACGAATACGATTACAAGAAACCATTGGAAGGTCAGACAGCGAAGCCTTTCGAGGAACATTGGAGAAAACACACGTTGTCATACCAAGATATAGAAACTGGCAAGGTAGGCCTATGTCTTTTAGTTATTGAAATTATGAATACGGTTTAGGTAGCTAACATGGTTTATGAAAGGTTTTTTTTATTTATTCATTCTGTAGTTTATTATTTGTATGTACTTTGCACCATTACAACACAGGAAAGCCAGCAAGCTAATTGAATGAAAATAATATTAAATGGAGGTCGATGATATTGACAAAGCTTGCATTTGTTTGTTCTTCATAAGCGAATTATTGTCTTCTTCGTTTTGAACACAACACTGAAAATGAATTAAAGTGCACTGATTTTTTAATCACTTAGAACATTTAAAATATAAATATGCATATCATGTATTTTCACGGTATGTGGAACGAAATAATCTTTCCAGGATGCCTAAACCTTTATCTGAATACGGCCTACCTAGACCTTCCATCCGACGACGGCCTACCTAGACCTTCCATCCGACGACGGCCTACCTAGACCTTCCATCCGACGACGGCCTACATAGACCTTCCATCCGACGACGGCCTACCTAGACCTTCCATTCGACGACGGCCTACCTAGACTTTCCATCCGACGACCTAAAACCTTTTTGTCGCTTACAAATTTTGGTAGATATTCGCACATGCAGAAGATTCATCAACTAACTTTTTCTGAATTAGATTCTACTTTTGTTTTCAGGTCACACTGAAGTACCGACCTGTGATTGACACCACTTTAAGCAAAGAGGAATGTACCACCGTACCACCAGCTGTTAGATCATATTAGCGACAGCACGATATATCTGTACTTTTTTCTTCAAATTAAGTGTGAAAAGCTTGTCAGATGTAGTTTCGCTAATAGCTGTTATGTTTAACTGTTAACATCGCTGTTCAATGGCTTAATGCTTATTTCAACTCATAGACTCTCGCATGCTACATATGCATTTTTGTGCCAAGCAAAGGAAAATTTAATCTTTGATCCAACTATGTATGATCCACCAATCAAATGACGGCATTTTTGCCACATGTTTGCAAGCACTGCAGCTGATTTGTTAGTTTTGATTTGTTAGCTGGTGTCCCACACTATGCAACTATTAATCATTGTCAATGAAAAATAAATTCTTGGTTTGCATACACTCACAAATAATTTAATCCTGCGTAATATTTGTATGTACAACCAGTTGACCATTGCCATGCTGTACCTGGAGAGTTTATGGGTGAAAATAACTGAAAATATAGACTTGTGACATGATCCCTTGTTTCGCTCCAATCATTTAAAGATGCTTAATAGCTCCAACCATAATCAACAAGCTTGTTGAGCGAACCGGTTATTTGAGTGATTGGAACGAAACAAATCATTTTAAGTCTACTGAAAATGTTCTTTTTAGAAATGATTTACTAAATAGCTGTCTTGATTTTCGTTTGAAGATATTTGATAATTTTTTTGAAATATTCTTCTTGTATTGTTATCATTTAGTACTGAGGGTGTCATAAAATGTTTCATAATTTCTTTGAATTTGCAAATTCGTTATATATTGTTGAACAATGTTAAAGCTTTTTTTCTGATGTTTTTTCTGAAATTTAACGCAATGATTCTGAAAAGTTTATTTGAGACTGCATTATTAGAGAGAATTGCAAATTCTCACAGAGATAAAAAGCGTCCAATTCATGTTTGTGGGGGCTCTCACTTTTGTCGTTGTACTGCATTCAAAATTTAGATTCAAGTTTCAGATCTACTTACGTCTTAAGATTTGAAGTAATTTTTATTCACTCAGGCCCCTGAAATTAGCAACTGTTGACCGCGGACCCAGGGGCAGTTTTCCCCTTTTCGACATTGAAACTCTGTAAACAAATGTTTTCATATAAAATCATAAAAAATGAGCGTTTACTTGAAACTTACTTCAAAACGCTTTGGTTATTGTTGACCCAAAATGGTGTAGAAATTATTGGCTACCCTGCAACTCTCGGAAATTAATATTTTATTCTTTCTACCCAAATCGTTTTCTCACCTGGCCAATTTTTATTTTGTTGTAAAATGTTGAGTTTTGTTGTACAGTCTGCTTCTGGTTCTTATCTGTGAGTGAGGCCAAGTAGAAAAAATTCGTTTCTCGTCCCTGTCCATGCCTAATTTTCTAATTTTGTTTTCGCTTCCTATCGCTGGCGGAGGAGGTAACAGTGTAACAAATATTTGTCCCTCAGAATCTGTTTTTGTGCATTGAGCTACATAAAAACTGTGGGTAATGAAATAAAAATAAAAAATACCCCATGCCAATTTTGAAGGAAATTTGGACGAGAAACGGAAAATTCTATTTATTTACAACCATTGTTCAACTTTGCGGGGTTTTACTTGAAAATTGAATGTTATTGAATTGAGTTTTTATTCATTGTTTATCTCTTTTACTTTGTGAATCTGAATTATCTCATATTGGACTATGACACTGACACAGCAGAGTCATTTTGCTGGTGCTTGTGCCGACACAAGATGATGAAAAAATCAGTGGTGGTAATGATGTGATTTAGTAGAAGCGTTGTAGTAATGAACAATGTGAATCCTGTTGGACGTGGCCGGGGAAGAGGTAGGGGTAGAGGAAGAAGGATCGAAACTAATCTTGTACGTTTGACGCCCAATTACCCCAAAATCAACAATAATACTCAGAATAATCATGGCCTACCTAACGAGGAGCAGCTGCAGGCATCGAAAGGGCCTGACAATCCAGGAACAACAAGGGCGGCGATGCAAGGAGTAGCAACAACAATTTCCCAAAAGCAAACAACTAGTTGTCAACAAGAACAACTTGTTGCAGGAATAAAAACAGGTAGCTATTAGTATTAGAAGTTTTTTTTTAAAAGAAATGAAATATACTGTGCGTAGACAGATTCGGAATATGACATAAAGCCAGTTTGTTTTCAGTAAAAGTGGAGTGATAAATCTCTCTACTAGAAGAAAAGAGGGAAGACTTTGTTTCATACTTGTGTAAAATGTGAATTTCATATAATCTAAAAACGGAAAATGCATGTGTTTTTACAATGCAAGATGTCTCTGGACACTGATGATGGTCCACAGGGATGAAAACAAGCCTGAACCGAATCGGTCCAGAACAGGTCTGGTCAGGTCTTTTCTAAGATTAAGATGAACTACTGTTTTCTGTGAAACTGGTCTCAATCTCAGTGAAAATTTAAAGAATTTTTTGCCCAGAAATCAATCTATTTAAAAAGAGTGTTCTGCACACACACACACACAGCTTATTCTTAAATTTTAATAAAACGAAACTACATTTTCACTGCAGGTTCATAAAACAGCATTACCTCATCAGTTTAATCTTGAAGATTTCTAAGAAATTTTTGAGTTTTCTCGGAAATGTATTTAAATAATTGCCATATATAGCACTGCTATAAAACTATGGTATGGTGGCCTTATAACAACAAGGCCTACTTAAACATATCACAATATCAGGCACGTAGGAAGCGGGGTGCTGGGGGGGCTTCAGCCCCCCAATAATTTCATACAATACAATATTGAATATCACATAAAACATTTAATATTCTCAAATGATCCATTTGGTAGTAGTCATTTAGAGATTTTATGGCATCTCATTCAAAAACTATGAGTCTTGAAAGCAAAGGAATCCAGACATAGGAAATAAATTATAAAGCATACAAATATACAATATTACTCTTGTGACAATACATTTTGCTTTTTTTTTTGTACTTTTAAAATTGTACACCGGGTGTCCCAAAAAAGGCAACAGCTTTGATCAAGGCTCTCTCTGCGAGTTTAACTCAAATGTATTCGAAATAATTTTTTTAATATTTCTCGGTAGTCAACTTATAAGTGGATACATAGTTTGGTATTATTTGTGCATCAAGAGTAAAAATGTTAATTGTGAAAGTTCAAATTTGTTTTCAACCCAAAACCAGAGGTCTAGATTTTCGTCTTAACTGCGTCTTTGGATCTCCTAAACAATAGCGTTTTACGAAATAAATTTAATGGTGCTTGAATTTTTTTTAACATTGCACATGGAGTTTTCTACTTTTGAATTTAATGTTTAGCACCAAATTTAATTTGAACTAATTTTGCATGAAGTTTGAAATATTTTAATTTATTACACAAGATATAAATTTAATGTTGATAAAGACCACTTCTGCTTATATTTCATCATTAATTGCTTTCTTTAATAAATCAGCTTCCTTTTTAGTGATGACAAAAGCCCTTCACGCCTTTACTCATTGTTTGCTTAATATGGTGTGTTTTAAAGTTCAAAAGAAAAAGGTGTGCTTCAATGTTAAAAAGCATACCAAAATATTGAGGAATCTTTCAAACAACAGAATTGTTTGAATTGTCAGAATTGTTTGGCTTCTTTGAAAAGTCATTTATTAAAGGAAGTTTATAAAAGAAATTTATTAAAGGAAGCAAATAAGAATGAAGAATAAATGAGCAGAGTGGCCTTTATAGACATAAAAATTTTATCTTCTGAAATGACTTTAGACTAGTTCAAAATTTAAGCCAAAAGTTTTTCAAGTTAGTTTGATGTTAACATGAAATTCCAAAATATAAAACTTGTGCAGCATGTGTTGAAAACATTTCAAAAAGCACCCCAAAAACATTGAGGAATCCCTCAAACAATGTTGGCTTCTTTTAAAGATTTAAACGAATAGGTTGATATTGAATTTTTATGGCATGTTTTTTTTATGGCATCACTCTTTCTATTTCTAAGAAAAAGATGATTTAACAAATTTTTTTTAATTTTACTGCAAAAATTTAATTTATTTCAATCAGCTATAAAGCTGTTAATTTGCTGATTTTGTAATTTTATTCTGTAATTTTATAGATTTTATAAATTTTTTTCAGTCAATTTCTCACAACAACTCGAATTACCAAAGAGACCTGCTTTTGGGTCAGTTGGAAAAAAGACAAAAATTTCAGCAAACTTCTTTGAACTACAGTTCAGAAGGGATATAGACATTTACCATTACGATGTTTCAATTGAGCCAAGTACTGTCCCAGTTGCACTTAACAGGCAAATAATAGAACATCTTGTCATGATGTATAATACCGTGTTTGGAAGTGAAAAACCAGCCTATGATGGCAGAAGAAATGTATATACAATAAATCCATTGCCAATTTCAACAGATCCGGTATTTATTTATATTTTTTATTTATATTAAAGTGTCATTGAATTACATGAGTAAAGACAATTTTGGAAAATTTGAAAGCAATTTTAGGGAGAGCACATTACAGACTCTCATTCTTTCCAAGCTCTTTGATATGTTTTTGTGATGGCATCATCCAATGTGCGCATGATTTGAGCAGATATTAAGATCAAGGAAATTATGAAACTTGACTTAGTAATAGAATGTGCAAAACTGTATTTATTAGTTTCATTATTTCAGTTACCAAGTAAACAGTTCAGTTCCAGGCCCTACAAGCAAATAAGTGCACAGATACTATTTTATTAGTAGTTCTTTTTGTAATGAAAACTACCGGGTGGTTTAAAAAAGTGGAACATCTTTGACCAGCTACTAAAAATCGTGTACTGCACGGAATACAGTGATTAAAGTTGCTGTTTACGTCAAAAAGACTAAACTAGTTAAAACAATTTTTGGCGATTTTTTTCGACGCTTGCACTTTTAAGTTAAAGGGTCTGAGCACTATACAACAGTTTGTTACTTCCAGTTAAGTTTGTAATAGTGTATCAGCGCGAGATCAAACGGAGTTTTCGGTGAAATGCAAACTCCGTAAAAGTTTATTTCTACGAAATGGTCACATCTTTCGCATATTTCCTAAAACTCCATTTCTGATTTAAATCCCAGTGCCGGTGTTTTAGGCGAAAAATGTGTCTAAATCTTCTCCGAGACCTCATCTGATATTTTGGGATTGAATCCGACTGTTTGTTCAATGTTGGTTTTAATTCTTTGACGAAGAGCATTAAGGCATGGTTCTCACTGCACGATTATTACGATTGCGATTGCGTTTGTTTCTTTCTCATATAGTATGTTCTACTGTTTTACGTAAATGTTTGTCGCCTATACACAATTTAAATGCCCTAATTTTTTAAAAGAACGTGGCTCTTAATACTTTGCCCATGTCTGCATGCAGAAAAAAACTTATACAGTTTCATTGAATGTTTTCATGCTCTGCAGCCATGCCGTTAATGATTTTGAAATTAGAAATTAATGTTTTTGTGTTTTGGGTTATGTTTGAATTGGAATTTTGCTCATTCTTACGCAAATATAATCAAGGGGCAAGGCTGTGGCAACAGTCATTCGCTGACGTCAAATCCACCGATTGATGCGATTAAGACAGCTGAATATCAAAACATTTTGATATTCAGTCGTGGCAATCGTTCTGCGATTAAAGAGATGAATGCATAAATTTTTATGTTTCCACTGACGATTATTCCGATAAAATCGTAATCGTCATCCTGATAATCGTTATAATCGTAACAATCGTGCAATGAGAGCCAGGCTTAATCGTATCAAACAGTTGACCTTTCCTCAACATTTCCGCAATATTCTAATTGGGTAAGATTCAATTATTCACTATAAAATATTTCTTGTTTCAGAGACTTTTCGAAATCAAATACTTTGATGACGACTCGAGCAGAGAAAGACATTTCAAGGTATTTTTATTCAAATATTGCATATGAATTTTCATTGTTTAAAGAGAACAAACCGATACAAGAGCAGCAAATTTAAATGGCACGGGCCCGTTCAATTAAATTTAACACTTAGATTCACAAGGTGATCGATCCATATGAACTTTCTCACAAACAAAAATGGATGACAGAAAAGAGAAAGCTACGCAAAAGTTATTTGATCAAGGAAAGTTATTTGATCAAAGGTGATTTGATCAAAGAAGCAAGGTTATCCATTGATTACCATATCTGTGTTTATGCTCTTTAAATGAAGGATAACTAAACATCCGCAAATTGTTTGAAATTTACATTTCTGTCCATTTTGAAATGATAAATTAACAATGACACCATTTAT
>JAYJMH010081039.1:0-10143 GCA_036873815.1 Phacellophora camtschatica | reverse complement strand
CCAACATCACTCAACATGACTTTCCAAATGTTCAACGTTGTTCAATGAAATGTTCAATTCGTTTGACCGGGGCTTAATCAAGCATTCACTGTAGATCTATTTTTTATTAAAATCAGTTTTTTAACGCGAGATGAAATTTTCCGCTATATTTATGCCGCAGTTATTCTGCTTCATATATTATGACCATTGAATAAAAGCACCTCAGACATTAAAATTATCCCGGTATACCAAGATATTCCGCACCATATGAGCAAGACCACGGAAGTAAATGGTCTTGAAACTTTTATCAAACACATTGATCTATTGATCCGAAAAGACTTGTGGCCGCAAACCAACCCATGTTAACAGATTTTATCATCCTAAGTATGTTATAAAATGTAGAGATAAAAGACGAATAAATTCTTTTTTAAATCGTGAATACATACTCTCCGTTGCTCCACCCTTTGTGCCAACGACTCCACCTTGCTTCTTTGGAAAGGGCATTTCCCAGAAAAATTTCGAACCATAGAAAAAAATGAACGCAAAAGTTTACTCTAAATCTTGATATCATCTTGACAGCAAAACAACATTATAGTTGCTAAAAATTTCGAATTTCTTGAATAAAATATGATTGATGCGAATTTCAAAACAGCCAGCACTTTTTCTGATGGTAATTGTTAAAATGGGAGTGACGCAAAAACAAGGAGAACCTGTTCGGAAAAGAACAATTGCCCACCTGTTTCATTCAATAAAACTAAATGTTCAAAGTTTTTTTTTAACGATAATTGGATATGCACAATTGCGTTGAAGATCGAAAGATGGCCACAAGAAGCATTTTTGCAACATTGGACTGTCAATGTCGTAGATGCATTTTCGTTAGTCCTTGATACTTGAGAAGAAATGTCGGCCACCATATGGGCAAAATCTCCATAAAAGTGGGTAGCTGTTAACCAAAGTCGCAAAACTAAGAGCACTAAAAGCCTCGCTTTTTTGACTCACAACTTGCAACTCATCGAATGTAAGAGCAACAAAAAATAATGTAAATAAAATGAACTCGATTTATAAAATATTTTTTACTTACTTGGATTAATATGAAGAGCATCACGCAAGCATGTTTCCCCTCAGAGTAATGATTTCAAATTTCAAAATAGAATAGGCCACACAAGTTTTCATCATTGGGGCAAAACAAAAGAAGTAAAGAACGGAATGCCTCGGGGAGGGGGGGGTGAAGTACACACTAATATATGGGGTATGTGCCACCGCTAAGCATGGGTTTGAAGGCAGTAAATTCCATAAAAATGGGTACCATTTTTAGCAAAAATGCTTTAATGTTGGGTTGGATATTAAAAATTTTCATTAATGTTTGAACATTTACCGTGGATACCAGCCCAATACTAACTGATCCATCTTAAAATGGAGACTCGCGTGATAAGTCTAAAATTTACCCACAACAATTGCAGGTATCTATCAAAAATGCATAATGGTATCACCCTGGTACCAACGATAAACCATGTGAAACATTATGTAAGATACAAAAACCTGTCGTGTATTCTATTCTACTGAGATATCAGACAACAACGAGCACCTTTTCAGTTAGTTACATGTCAAACAAATCTCCTAATTGAAAAGAAATGATCCTCTGATCATAAAGAGATGACCCACAGACGAATGCAACAGGTGCAAACAGTTGACCTCAAAATATGTTTTTCACAGCTATGCATTGTACATTACTCCGTTTAAAAATTTTTCAGCTTTCAAAATTTTTTTCGCTTCTAAAATACTTCGTTTCCACAATTTCTTCGTTTTCAAATTCCTTCCCTTTCAAACGGCGTTTTCAAATTTTACCATTTTCATGTTGCCTCTCCAATTAGCTTTTTATTGCGAGAAAAATGTTTTGATTTTCTACTGTTATTAATTGATTTACAGTAAAACCTCTATTAACGGACACTTCCCACAACGGACACCTTCGTTAACGGACACCCTACGACGGACACATCCCAACAACTGACACGTTGCCGTTGTCGCGAGTGTCCAGCATATGGTCAAATCCCTATTAAATAAACTTCCATCAACGGACACTTCCAAACAACGGACAGAAACTTTTGTTCCTTAGGTGTCCGTTATTCGGAGGTTTAATTTTGTAAGTACTATAAAAATGCCATCCTTTAGTCTTTATGAGACTCTCAATTTAGAAGAAATCCTCAAATAATGATATAAAACTTTAAAAGATATCACAATCATAGCTTCTCCGCAGCAGCTTTAGAATGGTAGAAAGCCATCTGTAAGTGGAAAGTAGTAAGTGACCTGGTGGCATGGTAGAAAGCCATCGGGGAAAATGTCCCTTTTTCCATTCATTGTGGTATGCTTTCTTGGGCCGGTTTTATGCAGCTTTCTGACTGGATGCTTTCTGACTGGATGCTTTCTGACTGGATGCTTTCTAATTGAAGGTTTCCTTATTGCCCTTATTGGATGCACAGTTTTTTGACGGGAAAATTTTAAAGGAAAAATTGTGACGCTTTTTGCTATCGGGGAATTTGCCGTAACAAGAAACGCCGGGTGTACTTATATGCATTTTTTAATCACCCAGTCCGGAAAAATTATACAAACAAATGCCCGAAAAATAGTTTCATTCATTAGCTGTTTAACAACAATTAAAAGAAGAATCTATTTTTCAAACAGTAAAACATTTTTGAATCATCTGGTGCAGCTAATGAAGTTATACGCCTTGTGGCTTCCATACAAAATATAACATCACCAACAACCAACTACCAAATGTGGTTTCCCTTACGTCCAATAATTTGTGCACATTTTAACCGATTTTAAAACAAGTAGAAACTGTAATATATTAATGAACTCGAATTGGAATAATCTAACTTAGGCCATATTCATTGGAAAATTTGAATTTGAATCCCAACATTGTCACCAAAAATGTTTTCAGAGAAAAAATATCCTTTTTGTTAGCCTTACTACTCTGTTACTAAAATCAGGGAACTAAAAGTCAAATTGCTATTGAGGTGAAAAATATCAACAGCAAAATATAGCAAAACATATTTTTCAAAAATATTACAATGCAGACATTTGTCATGTTGACAATTTTAACAGCAAAAATTGGTTTTCAGTAAATGAAGTCAATTTTGCTTGATGTTCTGATGTGCAGAAAACTCATTTTGTCTCTCGATCATCAATTAATAAGATTTTATCAAATGAAAAAGTTTGGTATAATTTGACACAATGGCGATGTTAGATGATAGTAGAGATGAGGACACACCACCTCTAGATGTATGACAAGTATTATTCGGTCTTAGAATACACATTTCGAAATAGGTTTTAAAGAACGAACTGTCATTTGTCATATATCCGGAGATGGTGTGTGTCCTTATCTCCACTATGTTCCTTATCTCCACTATGTTCTATAACGTATGACAAATTACTATAGCAAAAATTTACACATTTCGAAATAACTTTTTAAAAATAAACTGTTATTTGTCATATAACTGGAGATGGCGTTGTTCTTAAGATAACTCTCTGAAAAAATATGAAGCATATTTCAACGAAACTCACCAATAAAACTATTTGTACAGTGCCTAATTGGCAATGAAAACCGTATTTTACATTGAAGTTCCGAGAAGGGATAAAACTCAAAATAGAAAAATTGACTCATTTACCCCCGTACCTAATCAATTGCAGCATACAAGTTTAATGCAAATAATACCAGAACAGGGGGTCATGCAAAACATTAAAAAATTAAGTCAAATTTCATTGTAACCCCCTCACAGGCAAGTTATTTTGTGGTATATCCTGACACGTAGACGGGGGTAAATGAGTTCAAGCTGATTCAACAACATTGCAACATTTCTTACACGCCATTACCTACAGGACTATTCACAGATAAACGATATCTAAACATTATTTCATTATAAATTAAAAAAACTATGAAAATTGCCTTCAAAACCACAAGACAGAATTATGCGAAACAAAAGGTTCAGTTTTAAATATGACAATACGATTTGTCACTCTAAAGACTAGACTTCACACTTTCAACGCAGCACAGCTAAACATAATAAGCCAGGCATAATTGCTTTTCAGTTTATTTTATTGAATACGCTCAGAGGTGTGAAATCTATTCTTTCAAATCGTATTGTCATGCTCGACACTGCAACCTTTTCTTTTACAAAATTCCTCCATTTTGTCTTTGTCACTTTGTCAAGCAAAAAATTCTGCTTGCATCACGACAATGCAACTATCACCCCGGAAAGAATAGATTTCGCACCTTTCAGCAAAGCCGAGAAAACTACGATAAACAAACACAACCTAAATTTTGGTTTAGGTGCGAAATAAATTCTTTTAAATGAAAAATAGTATTGTGATGTTCGAAACCATCATCTTTAGTTTCACAAAAATCTCTTGCAAGCTTTAGGAAGACGGAACGATATGCTTCACGCAAAGCACAAATATGTGAAAAAACACAACACTTATTAGCCGATGGTCCCTTTTCTCCCAAGTAGACCAATTTCTCGTACTCTTGGATCACATTTTAACATTTTATAACTTGAAACGATTTAAAAAAAAGTCACTCATAAACCAACACACTCTTCTAATCTTTATTTCAAATCAAACTCCAAAAAGGCACATTGCTACAATTAATTTCAACCCGCTCGGCTTTCCTATGAAATACTGCCCGTTAATTCAAACGTTTCTCGAGCCCGGTAAATTTCATGTAAGAGTTCGAGATAGCGGATGTCAAGGGTATTTTCAAAAAGCTAAAAGTTCTGCATTTAAGACACCACTTTATAAGAAACTCAGACCTTGAATTCGGTCGAAAGAGGTCAAAAAACGAGTTTCTTAACTGTGATATTGTGCGTGCATACAGAAAGCGTGCATGCGTGCATCTGACATGCGTACATACAGAAAGCACTTCATTAATACTTAATATAACATGGAGCATGAATTAATTCCAAAATTGTTCGCCATTGCCATGTGCATTCCCTCTTTCAGTTGAGCAAAATTACACACATTCATATCATAACATATCCGAGAATCGAGAATTGATATAAAGCGTCAAAGACTAGAAATTAAACTTCATGGACAGTTTTAAAGTAATCACACGAAACATGTTGTCTGTCAAAGTTGACCTACTTTCTGCCTAGTCACTTACAGTTATGAATTCAATGTGATGTTAAAAATTTTGGTATCTGTCAATTTTAAACAGATCGTTTTTGTAGTTTAAATCTTGTTTTACGTCACAACAAAGAGCGGAACATGAGATTGCACAGCCCAACACAACAACGGCAAGAATGTTAATAAATACAGCTTTAATTTTCTATCAAATTCTATTAAAATGTACAAGAAACAATTTCAAATAATCCAAGCCACACAAAAGTTAAAAGCAATACAACATAAACAACAGACACCCCAAGCTATATCTATATCTTTGTTGGTCATAAAATCAGTCAGAAAGGCCCTTATGTTGGAATTTTATGCAGAAAAACAATTTATTTATATATTTGTAACATGTTCAATCACATAATGCATATATGGCTTTCAAAACAAAGATGTTATGCATAAGGTTCACAAACCAAGCCGTGCAAATTATGGTGTTGCATTTGGCACATAAAAGAATAATTTTGAAAGCAAGGTAAGCATTAACAGAAAATAAATTACAACCTAATTACTTTAACAAAACAATCCTAAACCAACAGTTTTGAGCTGCAGAAACCTTTAGCAACGTTTCTTTTTAAACGTTATATCTACAATAAATGAGCCCAGCCTCAATGCAAGACGGTTAGCCTACTTCTAAGACCTTCAACAATGACCGTTGAAGCAAAAAATTTGAACACACAGTATATACTAATAAATTTTATTAACAATAACTATATATGTACTGTACATATAACTATTCAAAGATGATATAAATAAATGCATTATAGTCTATGTATGTGTAACTCACCATTTTGAGCAACCTTCCTACCTTTGATGTAAGGCAATCGATATAAATACATACACATCCAACCATGCTTGGCATTATATTATGGTGTAGACAGATCTGGTTGAAATAAAATTTGAAAATATGAACCTCAGCAATAGGTTGCACTTCTAACTTCAACGTGCATTTTTGTAAATAGCATATTTTAAGTAAAATACAGAAAAATAAATGCAACATATGAAGTTTACAAATTTCAGCATTCGATTCATTCAGTCCTATGAAAACCAACCCTTAGCACGTTGTAGAGGTAAAAAATTGTCATGATGCATTATTGGTGGTGCTGTTACAAAGCTCCCAAGAGCCAAGAGGCTCCACCCCAATGTTTGGAGACATAGGGTCTTTCGTAAGTTAACACCGCAAGAAACGAAACAGCCAGACACGTTTCAAACGTTTGTTACTTTCCTACGGAACGAAACGAAACAGCGCAACAGCTTTTGTCACTTAGTTACAAAACGAAACGAAACAGCAAGAAACGTTTCAAGCTTTTGTCACTTTCTTACAAAACGAAACGAAACAGCAAGAGGCGTTTCAAACTTTTGACATTTTCTTACGAAACGGCACTGAACAGTAAGAAGCATCTCAAACTTTTGACAAAACAAAGCAATTTTTACGAAACGAAACAAAATTTGACAAAATTAAACAAAAAGAAACGTCTCTTCCTATTCTTGTTTCTTTCAAAATCTGAGATTGCGTATTCCGTATTTGCTAAAATCCGTTGATGAAGATTAGCCGCAAACATCTGTGGATCAAACGAGCAGCCTGCAATAGTGTGACCTTTTCTGAAAGCACAATAATAATAACACGAATATCTATACAGGATTAGCACTTCAACATTACTGCTGTTATCAATATGTGTCCTGATTAACGCAAAAAGAGAATATGAAAAATTTAACAGCAATTGTATTAATATCATATGTTGCACATTTCAAATAAGAAGCCTAAATCATATATTACATAACCGATCTAAAATAAGAAGCTTAGGTAAAATGTTGCTTAAGATGCTGTTTATAGGCATTTAATGATTCAGTTTTCCGTACATTAACAGGCAGTTCATTGTAAATTTTTGCTGCTATGAAACGAAACGATTTGCGTGCATATTCAGTTTTAATTTTTAGAAGCTTGACAAGACATTGATTGTTTCTTCTTCTCATTTTATGGTCATTGATTTCGAAGTACCCTTGAAAAGTGTCACAAATGTCCTTGTCAATACACGTTATCAACACTGAAAACTGACTGAACTCTTTCACAAGTGTTCAAAGTTCTTTGTATTGTTCTTAATGAGCGATCATGAAACGATGCTAGTCTTTTTAATTGGGTGTCAGTTAGTTTCAGCTGTAGACAATAAAATATTTTGTCACATTACTTCGTCATGTTCTCTGTAACCCAAGCCGCGGCAATAAAACTTGATTTTTCTGACAGGCTAGCTGAACTGTTTCACGATTAACTGCTACCCCGAACTCTGTTACACTGCTCTTTGGCGCTCAAATTGTTATTCTGTGTCAATAAAATTGAGAGGTTCAATTTTTAACATTAGAAGCCCTCAATCTCCACAAAATTGAATATGGTGTGTTTCCTTAAATCTTTCAAAACGTTTACAATACTTTGCCTTCTAACTCTGACACAATTCTTCTTTTACTAGCGTTTTACTCATTCTGCAACAGTAGCACTCGTTCTCGTCGATATCATATCATCTTGTTGATAAGTTGAATAAGCGTGTCTTTGAGTGGATGCTCCGTCGAGCCATTTTCAAAGTATGACGGAAAAGGCTCCTAGAAACGTATTTATTATCATGATCCGAAATGGATAGCATCAGATTACAAAATAATAGCAGATTGCGACAAAAATAAACAAAATGAAAAGAGACAGCAAGAAATGAAGGGACAATGAAGGATATTTTGTTTCTTGCTGTTTGTTTTCGTTTCGTATCATTGCGTTTCGTTAGTGATAACTTACGAAAAACTTTTTTACTGTTTAAACCTGTATGCAGGTTGAAACCTTACAGAAAACCTGTAATGCAGGTTTATACAGCACTGTTAACTTCTAGTTCTCAAAATTCATGCAGCAAGCACAGTTTAGCAAGAATAATAATTACAATACTTAAAAATCAGCAAAAATATACTTACTTCCGTTACAAAAAATGCAAATATTATATTCTATTCACTGGTGTAAAATGTAGATATCAACGCCGCATCTACTGGCTCCATACAAGATGGACAAGTAAAAGATCGTAACAGCCAATCGTCTATACAGTCTTTGTGATAAATATGCATACATGGTAAAAATCGTATTGGGTCGCCAATTTCGAGTTCGATCATGCAAATTACGCATCTGCCAGTAAAGAGTATAATAATTAGTCTTTTAGGAATGATATAGACTTGCCCCAACTCTATTTCCTTTTTAATCCAAGAAAAGGACTGAGGAGAAAATGAGCTGAAGCTTAGAATTAAACAAACAGAGACACTATAATAGTTCTTTTTCTCAGTTCTCACTTCCCTTTTCTCGGATTAAAAATATATAGATTTAGGGTAAGTATAGGAATCATATTGAAGCAAATATTATTATAATAGGATATAGATTAAATTAAACATATTGTTAATCCATACCCCATAGCTATGATTAACAGCATAAAATACACATAAACATTACAACAGTTCAATTTATAATCTAATTAGAATTAACTCATCAAATTCACTTGGAAAAACATCAATTGAAAATAAACATCAGAGATATGGACACAAAAAATGTATTTCAAATTTATGAGATTTAATCTAATTTTTAAGCACCTTTTTGTAGTATTTCAGAAAACAGATTTTTAACCCATTAGTCATAGGATTATTGGATGATAGGGAAATTCAACCAGAGTGGCAAAGCTTATGCAAACTACACACCTGCCAGTGTCATGAAACTTTGGTGCTCCTTGATTTCAACACTTAATAAATCTTGTTTTATTTAAAGCCCATACTTACTCTTTTCACTAAAACAATAGAATTTGTAGATCCAAAATTGTTAAAATTCTAAAAAGACATCCTCCTATAGACATTAAAATTAGAAATTTCAGAAAAGTATTTACTCTCTTTTCTTCTTTGTTCCATCAAAAACTCCAGTTGGTAAATGATTGATCAGTCCTAATCTTTGAGCCATTCTGACTTGCTGTTCTTCAGTCATAGATTGTACTTGGCCTTGTATGAATATTGGAGCAGCCTCTTCCTAAAATCGTGAGGGAAAAAACAAAATAGAAGTACTGTTATTTTTGAAACCACAAAGAGTGCAGAAAAGTGGAGATCTTGCTGCAAATTAAACACAAATGACAACTAGAAAGAGAAGTTCCAGAAAGAGAAGCTCTGTTCTACATTCCCACAAATTTAACTTGCAAAGAAATTATTGATGATCAGATCAATAATTGTTTTTAGAAGAGTGTGACCTGGTGCTACTTTTAATTTGTTCTTCTGTTAAATCTATGTTAAGTTCTTTTTAATCTTTCATTGTTTGTTTATACCAACACTCAATTAATTCTTTTTTGTTCTGTATACATTTGTTTAGTTAATCTTGTTTCTTTCATGTTCAATATTTTATACAAATACACAAGTCATTTTTCTTTTATTATATATTTTATTGGTTTTAGTCCACATTCATATATCATGCCTTGGTATGGAGTTGAAGCTGGAAATGAATTAACAATTGTTAAAGCATCTTTTTGTATTTTCAAGTTCCTCAAGTAGCCTTTTAGATATTTTTGACCAGGTTTCGCATCCATACAATATTTTAGGTATAAGTGTGCTTTCAATTAGTTTAATGCTTATTTCTATGCTATTTGCCTTAAATGGTGTTTGATTTCCTAGGAATATAATTTCATTAATTACAGCCTTAGCTTCTTTTACTGGTTATATTTTTTTCAATTAAGTTTTTATTATCTTTTAAATCTCCAAGAAGGTATTTACATGTTTCTACATCTTTTACTATTTCATTATTCAACATTAGCTGCTTTTTATGTTTAGTTTGTTTTTTCCTGCTAAACTTTGTATGCATAATTTCACTTTTACCCAAATAAAAACTTAGTAGGTTTTGTTTTTGAAATCCTTCTGCAATATTATTAAGCATATCTTGCATTTTAATTATAAATATTAACGATAATAATGAGCGACGTTTCGATGTCATCTTAACATCATTTTCAAGCTAAATGA